>JANHGB010050398.1:90790-131862 GCA_026283785.1 Coracopsis vasa | reverse complement strand
TGGGGAGGGACTCTTCATTAGGGACTGTAGTGGTAGGACAAGGGGTAATAGGTTAAAACTTAAACAGGGTAAGTTTAGATTGGATATAAGGAAGAAATTCTTAATGTTAGGGTGGTGAGGCACTGGAATGGGTTGCCCAAGGAAGTTGTGGCTGCTCCATCCCTGGCAGTGTTCAAGGCGAGACTGGACAGAGCTTTGGGTGGCACGGTTTAGTGGGAGGTGTCCCTGCCCATGGCAGGGGGGTTTGAACTAGATGATCTTAAGGTCCTTTCCAACCCTAATTATTCTATGATTCTATGATTCTATAGTTTCTGCCTTTATGATCCTGGTTGAGAGCTCTTCCACCTAATGAAGGCTATGCTGTATGAGGTAATTTCAGCTTATCTCTAAAATACTGCATTTTATTGGACACAGCTAGGAAGGTGGAATTATTCATCTCAATCATGTTTGTTTCTATTTTCAACAAAATTTTATTTGACATTGTCAAAACCTGAGCACAAGAAGCTAGGTCATAAAATTATAGTAAATAAAACCTATCATAAACAAAAACATTGTTTAGCACTGTGAATCTCTGTACTAGTTGCCAAAGGCAGACTACAGTTTAATGGGCTTTGAAAATAGAAACATTAATCAGACCCATTTCTGTGGAAAATAAACAAGGCAATTCTTATCACATGACTAAATTGTTCCCCTAGAATATTGTTTTGCATCATTATTGCTTCAGGTACCATTTACATAATCTCCTAACCGAAGGCCTCTGTAACAGCTAGAACACCAGGTACAGAAAAGGCTCAAAATTCCCAGTTCCTTTCAAAAGCAAATACACTGTGTCAGAAAGAAGGGGTGCAAAAGAGTAAGGAGGTAGAACTCATTTTTCTTTGAATAATAAGACCAGGGAACTAACCAGGGGAGAACAGTTCTTATAAAAACGATAATATGTAAAGAGTTTTTCACGCTGCCTCAAATTTCTTTTGTTAAAAAAGTATTCAAGTTGTCTAGAGCTTTTTTCAATTTAAAATACTTTGTTTTTTCTCTCCCTACTCCCAGCCTAGGCATCTCCAAAATTAATTAAAGGAATGGGCACAGGGGTAATTATTTTGAAGAAAATGAGATGGGGGTGTGGAAGAGGGAATTATATTGCTAAAGAGGGAATAATGCTGTGCGAAGGGAACCATCACAGTGTTGTATAAGTATTCTTTTAGCCTTCGGGTTGTACTAACAGAAGTGTTTTATTAGTTATTATGTATACTAAATATAAGTAATTATAAGTCTAGATTTTTGAGAAATAATTAAGTGTGACTTTATGTGCCAAATCAATCTATTCATTACTTGTTACGGATTTGATTCCATAAACACAGTGCCCATCAGTGGAGATGAGATCATATCTTAAATGCCAGACAAACTCTGCAATGGCTCCAGGTCTTTGTAAAGCAATGCCTGCCTGCCTTTGACCCGGCTGTCGCTGCTACTTTGGGAAACAAAATTTTGAGTTGGTGCTGGTTCCATTTTATTTATTTATTTTTTACCTTCTCTATTTTTTCCTTTTCCCTCCTCAAAGTGCCAGCTGCCCAGAGAAAGCACAAAGGCACAGACCAGAGTCTTCACAGAGGGGAGAGCTGTAGTTTGGCTGGCTCAATCTCTGATTCACTGAGGCTGAGCTGCTTTATGATTTCCAGTAAAAATGAAAAAGTACATTTGTGACAAAGGCTTTTTATTTTGATTGCGGTGGAGCTTAAATGGCCTCACACTGGGGCCAGCCTTTGTTCTGTCTTGTGGTTAAGTAACTCTGGCATTTCTGATAGCTTGCAATTACTGTGCAAACTATCGTTTTTCCATTTCAAAATTTACCCTTTCTCCATGTTTACTGCATTATCTAAGATGCCACAATTATGTGCATCTTCAGAAAGAGTAAATGGCTGTGGCACATCAGACAATGGCGTGGAGAATGTAGGGAAATGTATATTTGGGGTTTCTGTGATAGCTGTTCTTATGAAACCAAATTTCCGTAAGTGTCTGAGGACACAATTTTGTTCATTGGACGTACTGCAGTACCTTTCCTAGGAAGACTTCAGATCAGCTATTCATTTATAAGTGTTTCCTACATATGTGTAGGAAGATAACTATGAGGTAAATTGTAGCAAATAAAAGTTAGTGAATACCCAAGTCTTATTTAGTCATAACCATACATGAGAATGGGGTCCAGGAGTTAAGAAGGACCAATATATTTTTCTAAGTAGGCAATAGTCTCAAGCACTGAAATTAAAAATGTTGTGCAAGGAGACCACTTCCTACGGGAACTGCTAAACCAGCAGATTGGCAGTGCCAAACCTGGGAAAACTGTGCTGTGTTAGTATTTTTGTTCTGATTTGCTCTTTGGCTTCCTGGAATTTGTAGAGTTCAAACTCAAATATGTGGTACCTAAAAGCAAAGCAAGAATAAATCCCTATCTTAGTTTTTTTTCAGGGGTTTGTTATTTATTTTTTCAGGAAATACGCAATCTGTATATGACACACTGCAAGTGGGAAGATGGAGGTTTTATCTTTGTCTGATCTCTGATACTCTGGGTTCCTGATGACTTCAGTGTTGTGGAGACTGAGGGATATTTACAGACGGATTTGGATGTGTAAGATCTGCTGAAAAAATAGATGCAATTTTAACAATCTTATGCAAGAAGTGTATAAATTCTTCTGCCTTTTGCTGTTGAATTAACTAGGGAAGTTGAAAAGTTACATCAGTATTTTTTTTTTTTTCCAAAAGCTGTGTGGGACAGCTGTGGTGCAGCCTTTTGTGTCTCACAGCTTTCTACTCTTGCAGGGCTAATTTGTTGAGATAATTGTTTTTAATAAGAGATGAACTTTGCACAAGGATGTTGATTAATAGATTGTTACACAGTTGTAGTACAAGTTGACTATTGGTTTTTGTTCTTTTTTTTTAATGTTAACAGAGATGTAATAATGACCATGCTCAAGCACTTTGATAGCTTGATGTACTGGGATGGTCAAGGACTTCAGTTTTTCTTTTTTGTTCCTGATGACTGAGCCTTTCATGGCTTCAGGACAGCTGGTAAACACTTGCTTTACTCCTCATAAAGGGTGGAATTGGCTGTGCTTGTTGTTAGCTATAGAGTTGATTTGGGGAAGAATTGACTAAAAGCATCAGGGAAAGAAAATCCTGAAGCCTGGCTGTGACCATTGTTTGGCAGCCCATCTAATACAGAAAGTCTTGTCTCCTCCTCAAAGTCCTTTGGAGTTCGAGACATGCTTGTCTTGGGTTCAATATGCTTTCCCATGTCTAATGTGTTCATGATCTATTTATGTTTGTCCTAGCGTATTCTGTGGCTTTGCTCATGTTTGTGTCTCACCTGGTGGGGGGGAATGAGCTATAACCCCTTTCCACAGCAGCACCACAGGTACCAAAAACCACCCCTCCCAAAGACCATGTACAGCGTTTTACATGGCTTCTGCTGTAATAAATCAAATGAAGCAGCCACCCATGTAGGACTTGTATAAGCTGACTTGTTTTGCCTGAGTAGTGGTTTAAATAGTGCGTTAGTGCTCTGTGTACCTGTAATACTAATGAGAAAAGACCAGGACACAGTCCCAAACTTATATTTTAAGATGGCTTTAGTGTTGCCTTGAATGGTGGGAGAGATTAAAATTAATTGCTCTGTAAATTCATTTATGCAGTTAATGATAAATATTTTCATGTTAATTTAGTTAAACTTGAAGTGGTTTCTTAATATGTTTATAAAATTTTGGTGGATGGCAAGTTAAGACCTAAATTTGTTGATAAAATGATGAAAAGGGTCCTTAGTAGAAATTTAGCTATGTGTGAAACAAGTTCTGTAGATATCGCTAATCTCTTTAATCTCTTGGGTACTTAAAAGCTCTCATAGAGCCATCTGAAAGGTTTTATGCTTGATGCACAGCACAAAAGTGTCTGGTATATCAGTTCTACAGTAATCTCCCCTGAGAAGGGGAGTATGGTACCAGGAAGACCAGCAGCTTCCAAGGTAGTTACTAAGAAAATCAGTTACTGCCTTTCTGTACAAGCACAGAGTGTGCATGGAATGAACAAAGACCCTCTCTGCCTCCTGTTCTCTGTTTATGAAGTCTGCTAAGCAGGAGGGGGAATTTACCTTTATCTAGTCAAAAAAGTAGCTTTGCCCAGTCTCCTACCAAGGAGAACAAAGAGAAGCTAGATGTGGCTCTGATTCAACAGTAGCTGTGTGCAGTCCCTCCTCAGAATATGAGTACTATTTTGCAATATACACCTCAAATACTGTGCAAATGGATCAAAACCTCTATACAAATACATTAAAATATAAGCAATCAGTGAGAGAACTTTTGATATGTTTATGGTCCACAATAAAGTATTCTTCTGAAAAAACAAAAGTGATGCATCTTAGAAAAGGACTTCAGTTCAATTGTTTGAATGCTGTGCAGTTGGCTGAACTTCAAGGCAAGTCAGTATTGTCAGGAATCTGTCATAATACAGTGTTGATCAATATAGGTATATTGCAGTTCTTGTTTATGGTATTAAAAAAAAGGTATTGCTAAAAGAAAGCTTAATGTACTGCGATAAAAACTGTTAGGCCTCACTGTACACAGGTGTAGCGTATTACAGTGCTGTTGCAGAAGAGTAAAACAGGCTTTAAAGTGCCACTAGAAACTGTAGGCAGCAGTATAAATAGATCAAATGCAAGGTATGGTTTGTTTGGTTTTGTTTTTCTCTTTTTTTTTTTTTATGTTGCAGTGTCAAAATAATGTTCTCTGGTCTGACAAACCTTTGGTGATGAAAAGAAGTGCTTGTGCTGACAAGAACTTGATAGGTTCACTTGATAAATAAAGTTCACAATAGTGGACCATTGTATTTATTCTGGAAAGCCCTTATCGCTCCTTTGGGACGTGAGCGTGGAACAAAGTTCTCTTTGAGCATTGCAGGGCTGGTTGCTACAGTGGAAATGCTGCCCCTCATTTGAAGATCTGTGCTTTCTAGTAATATATGAAAGATGACATTTCTTGTTGGGTAGTTAAATGGGAATAATACATGTCAATCTGAGATTTCATGGCCACATGCATCTACTCGTGCTGTTCTGTACACTTGCACTAAGTCTGAAGCTCCCAGAATGTTTTGGACTACTGCATTTTAAGCACTGTGACTGTATCTGATGCACTGATATCACTTCCAAAGTGCTGGAGCTGCTGTATGTATGGTAGAGCTACGGTTGTATTTCCAGCCTTACTGATAACATGGCACATAACCAACAATATTGGGGTATCTCATATATTATTGGTCTTACTGAGTGTTGGGGATCCTAAATTGGTGAAAGTTCCTCATAAGTTCTGTGCACAGTGAATTTCTACTTTGTACTTGGAAATCTGTCCTGTGTGAGTTTGGGATTTTTGTTACAAGGTAAAGATTAATACATGTGTTTGGCACTAGAACCTGGGAATTTCTGATGGTGTCTCTCAGTGAGCTGATGTCAGAGACATACTTGTGTGTTCAGGAAGACTTATGCTAATTACTAACCCATTTAGCTTATTTTTCTTTTTTTTTGTTTTGTTTAAACTGTGGGAGACAATTTTATATATTTCCATGTTGTTTTTCTTTTCCTAGTAACCTGGCTTTCTACTGATACAGCAAGTTTTGGTTTTTGATGTTCAAAATACCTCTTTGTGGAAATTATTTATGTATAGAACAGTATTTCAGGGGATGAGAGGCTGAACGATGAGAAGGCAGATGCTTGTCAGCCACCATGCTGTGGCATCCCCAGTGTGCTGATGCTTTATGTGTTAAAACATTGTCCTTCTCACAGTCATGTAGCCCTTGCATCACCCCTTGTTACCAAAAATGAGAGTATGTGCAAAGACTTACTGGGGTATTGGCAAAGAACGAGGCAAACTTGCATATAACCAAAAGGAGCCTTAATTTGCCATCCCTTGATTTTAACTTTTTTCTAAGCAACTAATTTTTATCTGAGTTTGAGTTGTGATATCATTTTCCTGTGTTCAACTTATTCACAATATCCTCTCCACTCCTATGCTATTTTTTCCTGCCTGAATCTATACTATCCTTTGCAAGACTATCATTTGCCTACAACTATGTATTTCTGGCACTGTTTCATTTCAATGCACATCTAAAGACTTGCTTACTACACATTTTGTTTCTAGCATGAAAGTCTGTGGAAGTCTGTACAGCATATTGCTGTGCCTCATATTTTATCACTTTAAATAGGTTGCCAACTATAATATGTGTATACTTAATTTGTCTAAAAAAAAGTATTGGCCAAATTTTTCCATTTTAGAGTTATTCAATTTACCCTAATGGTCTTTAACTGAGAGTTATGTTCACACAATGGAGGATAAAATAGACTGAATTTTTTTTTCAGAGTTATTAAATTTTTGAACTTGATGGGTTACCATCCAGTCCAGAAAATACAGGTTTCTGAGTGTCCTGCATACCTGTCAAATCTGGCAACTAGGCACTAGATTTGTTGAGGCCAGTGGAAGATGAAAGAATAGTATAAAACAAGAAATGATGAGACGAATGTGATTATTTCCAATCTAGAGTGATCAGAGGACACAGCTTCTGTCAGAAGCATAACTGTGGTGAGGCAACTCAGGGGAGGCACATTTCTCTATCAGCTCAGCAAGGGCACCTTGCTAGATAATACACTGCAGTAATTGCCTTCTTGAAGCTTGAAGGGAAACCCAAAACTTTCACATGCTGCACAACAAACCCCCAAGCCCAAGCATTAATGTCTTTAAGAACATATTTCAAAACTAAACATTAGTAAGGAACCTAATGTATACACTCAGTGTGAAGGTGGACCATGTAACAGCGTTGAGAAACCTATACTGAAAACCATTTGGCTCTGCTAAATATGAAGGGAAAACCCAAGGAAGTTTCATTCTGGTAAAGCTTACTGACTAAATAGGGAGAACAGAAAGCCAAGTAAAAGGGAGAATAGCCCTCTGCTGTTTAAATTTTTCTTTTGGTAAAATATAATGTAAGTCTCTAGTACAACAAAACAGAAACTTGCTTTATTTAACAAAGAACATGCTCAAATCTTAATGAAATAAATTTGCCTTAAGCATATGCTCTATATCTTCCTGGCTAGACATGCGTTCTGCTGAATCAGGGTGTGACTCACTGGGCTTCGTGGGACACAGGGACAGAATCAGACTGGTGTTCTAACCGAAAACCGATGTCAGTCCAGAAGAATGTGTCTCTTCCAAATGAACTATTGGGGCAGCTGCTTCCAAATAGCCCTTAAGATAGGCATTCCGTGTGACGCATTAAAAACAATGTTTTCAGTCTAAGTAATTGCATGGGGAGCATGTTCTTTTCAGTACTGGTCTTTCTGAAAATTTCTGTACCAGGTTTCTCTTTTAATTTCTTGAAGAGCCATGTCAAAGGCTTAGAAACCACTTTTATTTATGCATTTTAATGGAGAAAGAGCAGCTGTGCTGAGGCAAGCCTTAGGTGGCTCATGCTCCAAACCATGGGGTGTTTGGAGAAGTTAAAGGCAAACACCAAAGGACAGTGTAACTAATTTTCAGAAGCAGCTTAGCTGAGAAGTGCTGAGGTTGCTGGTCCTAATGCAGCAAAGCACTTAAGCAGGTGTCAGGTTTTAAACATGTGAGCTTTTTCATTTTGGTTCCTATGAACATTCATAAGTACTTTTCTGGACTGGGATCCTGGCAGCACCAAACCCCTGGATATCTTTGCACATTAAACAGTATAAGTTAAAGCATGAATTTATTTGGATTTGTAGCTTTTCCTTAAATTATATAGCAGAGGTCTGCTCTTTCCCTTTTGGTTGTTCTTTTTGTGCCTGAAAGATTTTACTAGTTTTTATAATATTTAAGATTCTATGTTTTCTTGCTATTAGATATCCAACCATGTACAAAGAGCCTGCAGGGGGGAAAAAGGCAAATAATAAAAAAATAATCCAAACAAAAAGAACTCCAAACAAAACCCACCACATCCCTCAAAATGAAAATCAACAGAAAATACTCCTCTTCCAGAGCTTTGAGACTGTCCATAGAGTGAATTGCCATCTTGTCAAATAAGTAATTACAGAGAAGAAATTATTTGCATTCTGTCCTGCAAAAAAGAGGTGAATTTGAGAGGTATATTTGCACTTAGCATGAAGGCAAAGATAAGGAATATCTAACAACAGCTGAGTTCATGCTTTTCCTTTGAAACAAAACATGTTCAGGTAAGAACTCACAGCTGACAGCAAACCATCATAAATTATGTATTAGTTATACTAGAAAATGAGTGCTATTGAGCCTGATTCTGCTTATGTTTCATGACTGCGTTACATGCCCCTCTGTGTCTCTTCCGTGATAATACCTTTCTCTTTCATAATGTTTCTTCATGCTGTTTTTATATATTATTGAAGAAGGAATTGGGAGGCTGGATGGCAAATACCGTACGCAATGAATTTTTCAAAAGGTATTAGTTGTTAGCATAAACTAGCTGAATTAAATGCTAATAACCATCAAATGACTTTCCAGCAGAGAACGACACATGATCCTTCTGGCTGATGAGAGGAAAGCTGAACCAAGGCTGGGAGAGCTGTTACAATTCAGGCAGCAGGAGCTGGCCTGTACTTGCCCAGTTTGTGCTGTTGTAGTTTGCAGGCTTCCTGTTGTTCTTCTAGAACAGAGTTTTACATATTGATTGAGAGTCTCCTTTGGCCTGAAGGGAGGGAAAATGCAACAGTTTTTCAGTGCAGAGGGAAACTGTTCAGGCAGAAGCTCTTGTTCCAGCTTTAAGTAGTTTGTCTTCCCAGCTAATGAGTCTGTTTGACAGAGATAGATGGACTTCAGTTTCCAGTACTGAAACCTGGGCCAAGGAAGAAACCAAAGGGGATATGATTTCAGGAATAATTTTACTTAATTAAAAAAATGTATATATCTTTTTAACAATTAAGTGCTGATCTTTTGGAAATGAGAACCATTACTGCTGTTCCTTTAGCTGAATAGATGTGAACTCGTAATTTCAAAATAATACCAAATAAGTTCGCCCCCAAATAATGATATTAGTTGCCTCAATTACATCACAGACCTGACTTATCTTGCGGCTATACAGATTTTCAAAAGAGCTGAACTGACCCCTTCATTTCTCTTCTGAAACTTCCATTTGGTAGCAAAACATGATCTCAGATTTTTTTCCTTGCTCCAGTGGAAGTAAAAGGAATTGAGTCTACTTTCAGCATTGTAACAACTGCTGGCCAAGACTCTGGTTTAATATTTGTAGCATCATAGAATGGTTTGGGTTGGAAGCGACTTTTACGATCATGTATTTCCAACCCTTCTGCCATAGGCAGGAACGCCTTCCATTAGACCAGGCTGCTCAAAGCCTCAATGAGCTTTGCCTTAAACACTTTGAGGGATGGGGCATAATATCTGATACTCCAGTGGTATCCAAGCTGGTAGGCAGACTAGCATCCACAAGAGCTGTAAAATAAGTACAGCCATGCGCCATTCATCCCCTTCCTCATAAGCCCATTAATTCAATGATGGTAAATGTCATTAGTTCTGCTAGTTTGTCTTTGTTCAGGTTACTGAAGCAGGAGCATGTGAAAGATGTAGCAAACTCTTGAGCAATATATAGGGTTTTGTTTTTTTCTTTTAGACGTGTGTCTGTGTTGAATGCAGTACAGAGATGCAATGTGCCCATGCAGGGCTAAAGTATTTACTGCTCTTCACTCTGCAAACCTGTAGTGGGCAGAAATGCATTTAACAGCCCTATAGATAACTTGAAAAGTGGCTTGTAGGATAAATGTCTATTTGTTTGTTAGGCTGGATTAAAAGACAGAAAAGTAAATGTCATGTCTAAGTACTATGCTGTGAAAAACAAATTGAAATTTACATCTATATTGCATTAGTATGCTGGCTTCTTTGTTGTTCTTGATTTATAGTTTTGAAAACTACTTTTAAGCCTTAATGTGAGCATTTTTGTGTTTATGCTTTTAAAGGGAAGGATTTCTTCTTATTCAATGTTTGGGTCATCTGATTACTTTTACACTTCATGGATTTAAACATGCTTGTAACTGTTTCAAGATGAGGTGAACACAAGAACCAAAATCTCAGTCTTTGACTAGAAATGAATATTGCCTTTGTTCATAGTGATAAGAATATCCAATTTTCATTTTAAGTCAGACTTTTAACTATGGTAGTAATTAATATAGTGGTTTACTAATCATGAAATGTCAATTGATTTATTAGTTGGATGCTTTATGTGATTGAGTTCTTTCTAGTACATGGATCACAGTAAATAGTTTCTAAAAATTGTGGATAAAGTCACAAAACTTCTGGAAGAGCAGCTAAATATTTTCCAGCTTTATGTGACATCTCTTAAAGCTATTTTGATTTAAAAAATATTATTTAAATATTCTAGTTAGTAGTGATAATACAAATTATTATTTTCCTTTAACTAGCTTGATGCTGATAAATTCTTAATACTTAAATTTAAATTATATATCCTACAGAGGATTATCTGAATCATGCAGTTTCAGCTTGTGCTCTGATCCTACAGAAAAACAGCTTTTAATTTCTTCTTGCTGGTCCTATACTGCAAGATAAGACCAGTGTATGGGGAAAGGAAGCACAGCATTTACAACTGAGTTTTCTGTGTAGGGAACTGGTACCCTGACATGCTGTGTTTCCCCAGGGATGGTTTGTTGCATTGCATATGCTGAATTCTAGTTCATTGCCTACTTTAGGATGGAATTTAAAATTTTTTGAGAAAGTACAATAGCTGGAAACGTGTTATGGGCCATAACATAGTATTCCTAGATTCTAACTCTGTGGCAAGGGGGCTGAGCCGTATTTTCAGCTGGTGCAACCTGGCACTGTTCCATGATTGACATCTCCTGTTGGCATTCATGCTATCCTCCAGTAAAACAGAAGCTGTTGATTCGATGTTGGTTATGTTCCTAATGAATCTATTTCTCAACTTTATATTTTGCTTCAGAAAAGTAATTTTCCAACTCATGTCAGATGTGTGTTTGTGTTATCCTGGAATCCATTATTTGACCCAGAAAATGAGTGTTCATCATATTTAGAAAAGATTTCTGAATCTTGTTATATTTTTTTTATTTGAAAATCTGATGCCTTGAGAGATTTTGTTCTTCAGGATCTGTTCCATGAGATCTTTCATTTGGAGAAGAAAAGAAATGCCTAAAACCTGTTCACTAGAATTGATCTCTTCAGAAAATAGCTGGTGTGCCATCAACAGATTGAACAAGTAGGAAGTATGTATACAAGAATTCTTCTGTTTACAGAAAGAAACTATTAGAAAATAGTATAAGGAACAATGTTTGAGGGCTGGCTGGGTTATATATTTTCCCAGGCATTGCAACAGGGAAAGCAAACCTGTTCAATGCATCAAACGCAGGAAGCATTATAACTGGTCAAATTCTTCTTAAAGATCAGGATCTGACTAACTTGCAAATGTCAACTTTCTTCCTATAAAGAAACCATACTGTTAAGCATATTGCGTATAGTACTTAAACATTCTTTTCAGCCGAAATGTAAGGGAGTTTGAAGGCATTGATTGTACCAGTAGTGGACTGACCTTTTGGTATTTCATTTTTTGACTTCTGTTTATTACAGGCCAGGTGAGATATTTCAGGATGGGTGGCTGGTTGTTTTTTGAAGGCAGTATTTATTATGTGTCAAAAAAATCATTCTGGTATCATGTGATGGAGCAAGCAGTTGCAATGGCTGATGTCAGTCCCTGCCACAGCAGTGGCAGACTGAAATGTGTGCCCTTGAGTTTCTCAGACTTGTGTCTTTGTCAGTATCAGTTTAATGCATTGACCTGTAAAGTGTTTGGGTAGGCAAAAGCCCACCTCTGGGAAACTGTAGCCAGTAATACCAGGGTGAGCTGAGGACTGCGGTTATATTTTCTTAAAAGCCATGGTATTTAACGCTAGTCTTTGTCTCAGAGCCTGAAGAGTTTACATGTATTCGATCCTGGAAATGCTGTTTCAAAACTTAGTATTGAAACCATAATTTTACTCATTGCCTGTTGGAACAGGTTTTAGTTTGGGTTTGTTTCTAAGCTATTTAGAACAAAATGTAAATGAAAATTGAAGAATACCTTATCTGTGCTGGAGGCTTTGGTTTCCTTTGCTGCTTCTGTTAGCTAGCCACCATGATATGTAATACACCAAGATGTAGTTTGTGCTAGAGGCTGCATTTACATAAATGGCTGGAGTTTTCTGCTGACACTGAGAGGGTTGTATAATACCGAGCACAGTGCAGGTGTTCTCTCCAGGGCACTGTGCTCCCCAGGAAAGCAGAGCTAGATGCACCTAGCCAAATAGCAATAGTGCTCCATCTGCTTTAGTCCCTCTACACAAAATCGTTACACATTTACGTGAAATCCCACCAGAAAAGATCTGAACACTTGTGACAGCTGTACTGAGAAAAGAAATAAAGTGAGCTTGAAACAGAATTTTGTGGTGATTTTGTGTATTTGTTCTATTGTGTCTTAAGAAACACCCTTAGCTTTGATTTTCCTACATCAGGTTTCTATCCATTGCTGTCTCTCCTCCTTCTGCTCCCGCACTTTCGAAGTATTCTGCCAAATTCAGAATAATATGAAAATAAGAAAACATGCTGTTTATACTGAGGAAATGGTTTCCTTAGAAATGCTAACCATATGAAAACTATAAATGCTGATACCAACACTATAGTTGAATATGTGGATGTGGGCCCTGGAAAAAAGTAGAAAGTGGGGTATGTTTGCCAGAGAAAGGGAAAAAAAATCTTGTTGCTGCCTAGGCTATTTGCCAAAGTGCAGTTGAAGTAAGATTACTTTAGGTGTGTTGTGTGATGGCTTTTCCTCTCACTTTTTATATAAGGTGCTCAAAGGAACATGGGTATGAACAAATGAAAGTCTGTTTTGATTTCATACTTTCATGAACTCAAAACTGAACAGGTAAGTGTATGCTTTGATAACTGTGTGTGGGACAGGGTTCCTGGTGATGCCATCAGATGTGACCCAGTATTGCTCAGCTCTCTGACACAGCTGCTGTGGTGTCTGGGCAGACACAAGCCGGATGCTGCTCTTACTGGTCCCATTACAGTATTAGTGAGCGGGTTTGACAGCTGGAAGAGGTCAGAGGGGCAGTTGCTGGCAGCAGAGTGGGATACAAAACCCAAACAGAAGAGTCTTGTTACATGCAGAGCTCTATTCTCCTGGCTTTCTGTAACCAGCAGAGACCTTCTTGCTAGTCCTGAGTTACAGTAGCTGTTTAATATAAACCTGGTATTGGTCTCTCTCATCCTGAGAAAATGTCGATCATCTGTGAACATGAGGTAGAAAAAAGCTGGAGCTGGATTTCTCTACTATGCTAATAGACACCAATGTAGGATCAGTGAGGTGCAGAGCTTTACACTTGTCTCAGGTAGAGATTTGCTGTTGAAATTCTGCTATCCTTTTACCTCATCAAATACAAACTTTGATATTTTTATATTTTTATATCCACTTTATTTTTTTTTCTCCTGGGACCTGCACTTCGTGAGCTACAAAATCAGTTAATCAATAGGTTTTCTTTAAAGGAAAAAGCAGGCATGAATATTCAGCAGTCATAAAATGCTCTGAAGATTGCCATCTAATAAGGATGAAATAAAAAGCAGAAGCTGATTGGAATCCTAGAAAATGGGATATTCATCTATTTATAGGAATTTGAGTCTTCGTATGCCAGATTTTGTAATTCAGTTCTCAATGTCGTCGATTTTAAGCACTTCTGGAGAAATCATTAAATGAAGGAAAAGTAAGAGCAATTTTAGAAGAACCAAGTTGTGTTGATTTACAAAAGAAAAATGTAGGCAACATGATTTGTCTAGTTTTGAAAGATGCATGAGTGAAAAATATAAAATCTCATTATTGCTGAAGAATTGCCCCATACCAGGGACTTTCTGTCTCCAACACAGACTGATTTGCTAAGCTAAAAACAAAGGATGTAATCAGACTTTTTCACAGTGCTTATTTTTCAGATCAGGTCATAGTCCTTTCCAATGCAGGGGCCTCCCTAGAACAAATCTTTTTCATATCTATTTTTTTCTTACATCTTTTGTGTGTTTGAGTGCTCTTACTTCTCTCCTATCATTTCTGGCTCCTATGCGTGTGCCTTGGGAGAGCATTCATAGGACTTGTGAGAAGAAGATGACCTCTGGCTGCTGAGACATAAAATATAAAAAAAAAAAAATAAATAAAATTGGTGGATTTCCATTTCTACAGAGATGTCTTAAACAGCTGCTGACATTGTGGGAGACATGGAAAGCCTCAGGGAATTGTTCTACCTTGTGCTTGATTTAATTAAAAATGCTCTGCATATAATTTGTAATAATTTAAACGTACAAATTATGAAATTGGGGAGAGAGGCCATTATAGGGAGATATACTCAATATCTCTTGTGGAAATATTGCCCATTATTTTATTTATATAAGTATTACCATAGCTAGAAAACAATGTCAAGGGTTTTGAGGGTGGTGGGAGGAAGCCTTAAAACTAAGGAAAGCTTGATGTTATGTCAGCAGGGCTAGGCTAACTAATCATCATGCTATTTTCTAGCTGATGTGTGCACCTGACCCATAACGTCTGTTAATTGTAATATGAAAGAAAATGTAGTGCACCTGCATAAGGTGGAAGGAAATTGCGCTCTGTTTTGGTATAATTTTAGCATGGTCTGCCTCTCAGCAAGGATGTTTGTGTGCTCTGTAAATAATACTTTTAAATCAAGTCCAGTTGAAGCAGTTAATGTCCATGCTTTGGAGAAACTTGTTCACAATAGGTACAGTACTCTTGCCTGGGGAAGCAGCGATTGGCAGTAAATGCGGATGAGGACATGGGAGCTGTGAGTCTCTGAGCTTCAGCATTCTTGTCTGTACCACCTGAAATAAGATGATGTCAAGGGACTCATTCTAAGCCAAGTCATTCCTTCCAATAGTTGCTCTTATACTTTCTTGGCAGCAGCATTAGCTAGATTCTTAGGCCAACTTGGCCATGCTGTCACTGCTGCTGTGAGCGGCCCACTGAGCTGTACTCCCACTGGCTGTGTGGGCAGCTAATGCATCCGTCATAGCCTGGCCTTGAAAAGGAAGGGCTTCTCTGGGAAGATCTTGTGGGAAAAACTGCAGTGCAACACTGACTCCTGCATCTTCCACTTCAGTGGAGCCGCTCCAGTGGAGCCACTCCAGCTTTATTGTGAACAACTGTTCAGAAATGTGTAATATTTTGTACACTCAATATTTAATTTTCAGCACTGCTCAGTGTATCTATGATGTGTAGCAGCTTTACTGGCAATGTATCTTGAATGCCTCAGTTACTCTGAACTTTCCTGTTTGGCTGGCTGGGGGATTTCAAAACTAGGAAAATCTAAATGTCAATTATTTGGTGTAGAGAAGTCTATCTTAGTGAATTAAGTTGTTAAAAATGTGGATCTAAATTCACATTCTACTTGCTGGTGGCTTTGTTTGGTGGTGTGTTTTTTTTGGCGTGGGCTTTTTTTTTGGGGGGGGGGGGTTGGTTTTCTTATAGTTTGGGCTTTCTGGCTGATTTCAAGTGCCATGCTAAGTGCTTTCACTGTTCTTCTTTCTAGATGAAGGATTGGCTTGCAATCTGGTTTAACTCAGTGCCTTTGAGCCAGGTAATTTTTCAGTGGAAATTAACTGTGGATCATTTCAGAGGATCGTTGCATGTTTAAAGAATGTTAAGTCCCAGTTCCTTGCCTGTGCACCAGATTTAAGTATGTTTAGTCTGACAGCAGGATGGCAGACAAGGGAGATATTGTATGAAGAGGTGCAGGCCAAGCAGAGATAGCCACTGGAGTCCGAAACACCAGAGTATTGCTATTACTATACTATTACTTGTATTGCTATAGCCTCTAAAAGGTATGTCAAAGGTAGGGGATTTTTGAGTTCATGTAAATAGTAATGGAGTAATCTTTGCCTATTAAATTGACATAGCATCCACAGCTTACAGCCACTGAGAATCCAGACTAAAATTTGCTTAAAAAAATTGGTTCTGGTAGAGCTAGATATTCGGATAAAACTTTCATAAGAGGGAGAAGGTAGCTAGCAAAATAAGCAATAAATGTTGAATTGCAGAAAATAGGCTCTGGAGCCTTTGAAATGCAATCTTTCTTTAGGAATTCAGGAGCCACATGTGTAGGAGGTCTTCTGAACAATCTGGCCAGCACTTTTGGGTATATACGAATTTAACTGTCATTTGGTGCTTAATAGTCTAGTTCTGGTAAGCTGGCCTTTTGACTAAATTCATCACTACAAAATGCCAGTCTGGAATCCTTGCTCATGGAAGTGAATGAATTGAATACATACTGAGTGTATGAGTGGTTTCATTATGCAGAAGCTTTAGAAGAACTGAAACAAGAAAAAATAATCTCACCCTTCTCCCTGACCCCTCTCCCCGCTCCCCCCTCCTCCACCCCCGAAGCTCTCCAGTCAGATGTACGCTTCAAATACAGACTGGGTACAGTTGTATTTTCTGTAGTGTGTTTCTTGCAGACCCCTGGGAAACTTCATTTGCTGGCATAGGCAAGTCCAACTTGCATTAAACTTAGCAGGAGCTGTGCTGACTGAACTTGGCCCTCTGCCTGCGGAAAATTAAATGCATTGGCAGGTTAGCCAGAGGAAAGTGTTCTTCTATTTGGGGTGCTCAGCACTCATTCTGAGGTACTCTGGGCTTGTGGAAAAGAGAAATGCTCCAAAATCAGGCCTAGCCAGGAGCTTGGACAAATTGCATCTTCCTTTTTCCTCTGTATTAAACACTAGGAGGCCTGAGAACTTTTCAACGCATGGTCACAGGCAGGCTCTGGATGCACAGTTAGCCTTACCTGCTACCTTGGACTTCATGTTTGTACCCATTAAAAGGAGAGAACTACTTCTTTATTTAGTTTTTTGAGGCATGGGTTTGACAGCGGACATCAAAGTCATGGTGTCAGCCTTCGTCCAGGTATGGTGGTCACACTAACATGTATACAGCAGGGATTCTAACATGTGTGTGTCCATGCATGAAAGCACACCCTTCAGTCCCTAGAAATAAATGGATGAATATGTGAATAGCTCTTTAAATCTAAGACTCTTTTTGAGTTATTGCAGTGTGATCATCATCTCCCTTCTAAGCTGTTTTAGCCCCAGCCTGCACTGCTCTAGCTTGTCCTTTATTTGATTATTTTTGGGATGCAGTCCTGTTTCTGAAAGTGGGGTAGGCACTTAGTAGTATAAATCCCATTACAAATAAGTGGGAATCAGAATTGCTCATGCTTAATTGGTGTCATTTTGTTGTTGTTGTTGTTTTGTTTTTTTGTTTTTTTTTTTTTGGGGGGGGTTGTTGTGTTTTTATTTTGTGTTTAAGAAACCCATCAAACAAATGTCATTTTGTGTTACTTGAAATCTTGCTTAAAATAAAGTAGTTCTAGAAGATGTTAGTAACCAGCATTCCTTGCATTGTATGATGACTTACTTATGAAGTGGGTAGAATTGTATTATCTGGAGTTGCAACACTTCAGTCTCTCTTAGAATGTTTACAATAAAAATCTGATGTTGACAAGTATTGTGGAGTATATTTATTCTCTTGCTGTGGATTAAACAATTGATTCTGAAAGATTAAAATGCCCCACCTGCCTTCTTGCACACTTCTGTTTTGCCGTGTCAAACAATATAAAATGAATACTGCACTTCCCTCTATCTAATTGAATAATTTACTGTAAATAGCTGTCATTTACTTTAGAGCAGTAGGGTATCATTAGCCAAATGGATGTGAGTAAGTCATGTCTTTAATGCGTTAGAGGGGCCTAAAATGGAATCATCTAAATGGAACCATCAATACAGCATGCTGAATTAAGTCAGAGGCACTTAAAGCTTTAAGTCCTCTTTCTTGTAAATTACACGCTCCCTCGGCAGAAAGGTAATCGAGAACTTGCATAAAATATGGTATCTTTGTTTCAAAGCTTTATTTTTAATGAATAAAATAGTACTATTTAGATAACATGATTAGTAGGTAGAACTGTGTTTTGGATTTCCCTTGTTTTAGTTACCTCCTTCCTCTCTGATTGAAGCCTTCTTGCTTGCAAGCAGATACTTGTGCTGACTAATATTGGCTCTATTCCGTAAATAAGTAAGATGAGAGGTAATAAAATATCTTTTCTTGACTTTTATGGGTATATGACCTGATAATTATTTCCAGAAGTTGGTATTTTGTGTATGTAATTTTAGAAAGGTGCCAGTCAATCTTAACTCCTAAATGTACAATATGTTTTTGGCTGAAGTCAGTGGCAGGGCTGTCAGGTGCTTTAATGCATCTGTCCTTCTCATTGACTCCTCTTGGCCCCATCTAATTCTTTCATTCAGTTCCCTGTTATTCTGGAAAAGGTTGGTTTTCAGTTAAAATTGGAAGCCATACTTTCAATGACATCTAAGAGAGGTAGATACTCAATAGAGGTAGCAACTGTCTTGAGGTGTGAGGCTTAATTTAAAAATTATTTTAATTGTAATTTTGGTAGCTTGTATTATCCATAAGAATGTTCTTTTTTTGAAGTTTATTGAGGTCCTTCCAACCTCAAAATTCTCTAATACCAGCTTCTGCGTCTCTGTGACTTTGTGGGAACAAGTGGCACATGTTTTACAAAAAAGGACTTTTCCTTCTGAGTTTTCACTTGGCTCTGTTTTATTCTTATAATCTTCTAGGAGGTCTAAAACATTAAGGTTCCTGACCTATTTTTCCACATTTACTCCCTACTGAGTTCTTAGTCATCTCCTGTCAGTGATCAACCATTTCATTTTTTAAAATAATTTTTTTTCTTTTTTTTTTTGTGCACTAGGAATTCCACTCACACGTATGAACTCTTAATTTATTGGAATTAGATTTGGGCATATACTTTAAAATCAAGTTAAGGTTCAAGGACTGTAAATAAACAAACCCCCTTCCTTCCCAACCCCCCATTACTGCAAATTTAATCTGCCACTGTACTGAGGAGAGCAGAAAAATTTGATATGGAATTTGATACCAGAATATAGAGAGATTAAATAACTTGGTGTTTAGCTGGAAGGAAGTTAGTGACAAACCTTGCTGTGGAAAGCAGAACTATATCCTTATTTTCATTAGCTGTAATCATTGCCCTATGTTTCCAGTAACCATTTTTTTCCACTTCTTACTGAAATGTATGGGGTTTTTTGGTTTTTGTGTCATTTTTTTTTTTTTAAAGGTAAATTCATCTTGTGCTTTGAAACTTTTCAGAATCTGCTTATGAACGGCTTTCACTTTTATTGAATGAGTCATGAATTGAAAGCTCTGTCCTGTAGTTCCTCCATGAGTAATGCTTAGCATTTTCTTGGGTTCTCTTTTAGAAGACTATTAAATTAAAAGAAGAATCTGTTTTTTGATATCTTAATGGACAATTAGATGGCTGAGTCTCAGAACTGATTTACATTTACCACTGCAGGAACTTAAATATTTTCCTCCAATTTTAGGATGTCACTTTTTGCTTGCATGTATGTGTCACTGGCCATAGCTCTTACTTCTTTAAATAAATAAACACATTTTGGTTTTTAGGACTGCTGGGGAAGTTCTGATTCTGCTTTTGAGGGCAGTTTTTCACTAAGGTCTGTATTGACAGTAGCTACCATAGCTGGCCCATGTACACAAGCCTCAAGTTACCTACTTAACATTAAAGTTGTGGTAATGAATATAGGTGGTATGTAGCTTCAGAAATCCTGTTCTTTCACCTGGGCACTGACTGAGAGAGGTCATGGATTGTTCCTATGAAACTTCTGTGCTGAGTGTTGTCCAAATAATGTGTACTTGCATGTGCAGTCCCTACTGAAGGTGGGGCAGAGTGTCTCCCTGACTGCTCAGATGGCAGATCCTTCCTCTTGGATGCCAAGGCACAGGCACATCAGTAGATGGGTATTGGCAATATCTTCCAAGTTATTTGGCATGCCTGGCCCTCAAGTATTTATTGGTATAACATAAGTGTAATTGGCACAGGCGGTTCTTTGGATCCAGTTGATGTAAATGTTGGATAGTTGATAGCATCCCTAAGCTTAGGCACCCTGAAAGTAACAAAACCCATATTTTCAAGTGGAAGATACACTCTGTCCCCATGAGGGTTTACATATGTGTATGTTCTCTTGCTGAGGCCAATTACTGGCTTTGGTTGCATTTGGCGATATTGGGAGATGATGGTTGTTTATAGATGAACAGAATTTTCTGAGGCTGATCATGAAAAATTGAGATGTATGGAACTTGCAAAAGTGAAATTCTCTCTAGAGGAAAAATGCTGTTATTTTAATAGTGAAGTGAGCCCTCTGGAGATATGTAGAGTTGACTTGGCTACTCTTGCAAGTGGGAGATGGTCTGCTCCACAGCCCACGTAACACAAGTAACAACAGAAACAAGCCTGAAGATTGAAGTTTTTAGGGCAATGGATGAGCTCTGTGACCTCTGGTAAGTCTTAGTGCATTTGCACTAGAAATGGTAAACACCAGATTTCTGGGAATGGAAGTTCATGGAGAACTTTGATGCTTAAAGATGTCCTTGAGTTTTACTTATGTGGCTGGAAAGTTAGTAGTGCACAGGCTTGTATTGGAAGGGTGTGAATGGACTGCTTTCCAAATGTGAATCTAACGTGTATCTGTCTGACTTTCAGTGAGGTATTGATGAGCAAGTTCTGGGCACAGTCATAAATAACTGCAAGGCTCAAGCCAAAACTGATAAAAAACCCCATGGTCACAGTTACATTTTTCTGTGGGGAGGAAAAATCAAGTCTGGAATCTGAGCACTCCTAAGATTAGTGATTAGGAATTAATTGAATTTGGCTGCTAATACAAAAGGTTGGCTCTGGGACCTTTACTTCCAACTAATTTTGGTGTATGTATCTACTTCTGCTATCAAAACTCATAATGAGAAATATTTATCAAAACATTACCCTTTTTCTGCATTGAAACTAGTAGTGTTTAAAAGACAAATTCTCTTCTTTGATATCACTTTTTAGAAAA
Organism: Coracopsis vasa; assembly: GCA_026283785.1. Lineage (NCBI taxonomy): Eukaryota > Metazoa > Chordata > Aves > Psittaciformes > Psittacidae > Coracopsis > Coracopsis vasa. The sequence continues at coordinate 110,815 of JANHGB010050398.1, read as the reverse complement.
TCATAAGAACAAATAATACAGCTGTCCTGGAACAGACTGGAGTTCATTGTGTACTCAAAACTTGCATGCTAGTTCCTTTGTGTAAGATGCTACTGAACATCAGCTGAGAAGCACAGTCAGTTACTGTAGCTCAGTACCGTAGCTCAGCTGACAGATGCAAAGTTGCGGGTCCCCAGTAACTTGCTGTGTATCTGGGAGTTACTAATGAGAAAGGAGATACAGGTCATAAATTTTATACCTTCCAAATTTGGAGCTTTAGTAAGTAAAAGTACTGTGACATGTAGATTGTCACTTTTTAAATCAAACTACACAGGTCTATTGAGCTACAATATTTATAGGAATGATAACGTGTAATAGAGTTATGATGTAAAATAGGGGAGATCTGTTAGATATAACAAGGAAATTATTTACTGTGAGACTGGCAAGGTACTGGAAGCAGCACCTCAAGGAAGCTGTGACTGCTCCATCCTTGGCAGTGTTCAAGACTAGGTTGGACAGAGCCCTAAGCAACTTGGTTTAGTGGAAAGTGTCCCTGCCCATGGTAGGGGATTGGAACTAGGTGATCTTAAGGTCCTTTCCAACCCAAACCATTCTGCGATTCTGTTACTTAGTATTGCTATAAGCTGATGGAGGATGTAGTGTTGACTCTACAGCATAGCTGGATTTTAAACGAAAGGCATAGCACAAAGCTCTTTGCTCTACACTGTTTTTGAACTTTTACTGAGTGTAAATGGCAAACCCTGAAGCTCGATAATTCCCATTTTCACTGAATCCTTAGTCATGCAGCCTTTTCCCTGGTGGACACATTTCAGGAAAAGGGCATCCAGTTTTGGTCTGTCAGGATTAGTAATGTTGTAAGTTCTCAAGTGTGGCATAGTTCTTCAACCGTACATCCATCATCATCTGAACTTTACTTGCTAACAAATGATACTCCTCTCCTTGTGTCTTTTTCTATTGTTTTGTTACCTGTGCTCTTCTCCTTGGTCCTTTCATACTAAAACTTCAGCCTATGAATTATGTGTGTGTGGGGGGAAGGCAGGTGGAGAACATTAAAAAAACCGAAACAAAACCCCCAAAACTAACCAAAAAAACAAAAGTCTCCCTGCTACTCCCCCAAAAAGAAAAGAAACAACCAACCAAAACCCAAAACTAAAAAAATCCATCAAACAAACAAAAAAATGAAACCAATTCCCAAATGAGAACTCTGACATTACATCAGATAATACCATTTGAACTTCCTCACTTGGCCTTCTGGAGCTCTGCAGTCAGAGGCTCGGGAGTGCTCTTGACACAGAGTTCAGCACATTGACTTAAAGTAGGCTTTGTGCTTTCCAGTCCAAGCTGTTCCCAAAACTCAACTTGAGCTCTGGTGTAAATCTAACCTAATGTGTACAGGCTGCAAGTCCCCCTGAGCCTTTAAATTTACTAGGGATTTCCAGATGTTCTCTGGTCATGTTACACCTGCCCCTGAGACCCTGAATACAGGAAAGATCCTATAGAGCAGTTCTGCCTCTAGTCCTGCTGGAGATACCTTATCTGCATTGCTATTACAACTTTTCGGCTTCTTCATGTTTTCTGCAAAGGACAGAGGAAGAAGAAAATGTCTGATGACTGGATACTCTTCAGCGGTGGTTCAAAAATAAATGCAGTATTTACTCCTTAAAAAGAGAAAAATTCCACTGCTGCTTTATTACTCTACCTATGTGGAGAATTATAATCACTAGGCAATGTTGCTCTGTTAATAGGCAGTCTGAAAGTGTTATTTTGTTATTAAAGAAAAAAAGCAAGAAATAGAAACACTTAAATGTTGGTGTAGGTTCAAATGTTTTCATTTTTCTATATAGCTAATTTCATAAACATACTCTGATCTTATTTTTTGTTTTTGTAAGAAGTTTGTGTTTGTTTACAGGATTTATTGTTCCTATCTAGAAAAGACATGCTTAAAGGTAGAGGTTGCAATTATTATGAAAATAGCTTAGTGGAGAAAAATCACTGTTCAGAGAGCCTGGATCCTTGAAGGTACATAGCTCAACCACACTTACTTTACATTTTCCTTGGTGTGTGTTGGCTCATCTTGTATACTTGTCAATAAATTGGATCTCCTGTGCTTGTATTCTGTTGGGTTAGCTTATTAGCAGGCAATAGTTTGGACATCTCTTGTTTCCTTTCTTGAACTTTTCTATATAGTGCTCTGATATCCTTTTTTTTCTTTTCCCCAATATGTAGAGGAAAGGGAAAAAATATGATAGATGTTAGTGGTAGAAGTAGCAAGTTTATTGGTAATTCATATAGACAGCTTGTTCACTGACTAGAGCGAGCTATTCTTGGCATTTTGTGTTTATGTTGACTTCTAGGTAAATATGTGTTTGAGTTGGCCTAAAGCTGATTTTAAGGTCTTCAGATTTATGACAAAAAAGGTGCAACTGGGTAATAACTCTGTAAAATGAAAACCTTAATGGCAAATATTGTGAAAATACCACCACTGTTTACCATTCAATGCCTTGTGATACTTCCAATAGGGACTCGGTTAGTGTGGGCTGTGACCTGAATTAATAATATTATTTTGCTCATCCCTGTTAAAATGTCAGATTCTTTTTTTGTTGTTCTTTAGAGGAATATCAATGCAAGTCAAGATGTCTTTTAGACTGCCTAACTGGAATGGATATTAAGAAAGATAAAATCGTTCCATTACAGTAAAGAGATCATATACAGTCATGTGCAAAGGTATTATTGATGTATTTCCTTGCAACAACTGAGCTACTTGTGTAGCTCCTTACTCTTTTCCCTTGACTGAAGTTGTTAAAAAGCAATGCTGTTGTCTTCTTGATGTGTTTATTTAGTATTCCTAGTACTGAACATAGGAATATTTGGTTTCAATTTGTACTTGTCTCACATTCAACTTTGGGTAGGTCAAATTCTTGTTTCTCTATTTCCTGCCTAGATATGGAGATGATTTTCTTTTCTCTTTTCATTTTAAGCTCCTGTTGGATTTTGTTTTTATTTTTGTAGGGAAAGTAATGCAGTTACAGCCCAAGATTCCTTACACTTAGAAGCCTCATGTTAACAAACAAGAGAAAACCCTGATATTCTGTTGGCACTTCTGAGCAGTATAGTCTACACTTGTACGGGCTTGTATAACAATCTCCACTAACTATCTTTTTGTGCCCTACATAATGGCTTGTTGAAAAACCAGCCCTTTTATTTCTGATCTAACACAGAGACTGGCAAGACAGAAGATCCTACCTCCTTTTGAGGAGAGAAAATGAAATCCCTTAGACTGGATGTTGTTTGCGTGTAGCTATGGTGTCAAGGGAAATCAGACCAAATCAGGGGCATTTCACTTGAATTTATTTACTGGAATTCGACACAAACCTCTGATCCGTAATAGAGGTGCTGAGGGGAAGTACGACAGAGCTTCCAACCTGTCCTCAGCAGCCACTGTTTTTGGGGAGACCTGCAGGGCTGAGGTGATGCTGGCAGTCGTTTCCTCACAGCTCTCATCAAGGAGGCCGCAGCCTCCTTGCAGTCCCCCTCACGGAGGCTTCAGACCCCTCCTGGGCTCAGCCCCGAGGCTGCTGCCCTGTTAGTGCCGTTTTGGCTGCGCTTACCTCAGGGCTGTCTCGAACCAGTTCCAATCGGTGCGCAGCAGCTGGGGGTTCCCCTCACAGAGTGCAGGGGCCCTCAGGGCCACACCTGTGAGGTAACCAATCTGCAGCTGGTGTGTCCCCTGCTGCTGCTGTGTATCTAGTTGGTGAGGAGAAAAATAAACAACACCTAATATACAGTAGAGAGGGAAGGGACTTCTTTTTGGTCTGACAGCTGCTGAGTGTCTCGAAGACGAAAACCCTTGTACCACCTAAAGGCTGTTGATGCAGGCACTGCCATGGCTGAGAGCAGTCATAGTGAGGAGAGCCAGTATGCAAATCCAACAGCTAAAGCCTGTCTGTTTCTCTTGAGAAACACCTCTGGAACCAAGAGGTCGTGACCAGAAACAGGGATGCCCCTATTGTGAGCATTTGAATTGAGATTTGTGTTGGTGCAGGTGACATTAAATTCGCTGCTTGGTTTATTTTAAGAAGGGAGAGGGAAAGCACTATGCAGCCTGTCAGAAACCAAGGGAAGTGTAAATACAGGGAGCTGTACTTCTCAGCATTTCATGGTAGCAAGCTGCATTGATGCTGCTCTGAGCACCAATAAACATTTTTATATGGTGATTATCTGTATCACATAAAAGATAAAATATAGCTCTGGAGTGCACCGACTTGCCACCTATTCTTCAGTTCCTGAACCTCAAAAGCAAATCCTTTTCCAGTGAAACTGCCTCTAAAATGGTAATCGCTAGAAATGTGGCCACTAATCAGTTTGGTCCCATAATACTGCCATCTATATAAATTGGTGTGCCCCCTCCAGAAAGGGAGATTTTAAAGACTTTCACTGATAAGATTTTTGTTTTTAAAAAAGATGCCAACTAAGTGGTTAATCCAGTGGCTTTTTGACAAAAATAATTTTAAAGGGGGAAGAGAGAAATATTCAAATCTGTAATGCGCTTCTCTATTACCTGTTTAAATATTTTCATAATCTAGTTTGTGATAATGTAAATGCTATCTTTCTAGAGATTTTATATCTAAATGGGAAAGCTTGCTAAAGATACATTGGAAGAAAACCCATGCCTTAGCAAAAGGACTAACTGTAATGTGTGTGATGACATTCCTAATCTGTGTCATAGAGAAAACTGGATTACCTGGGTGACATGGTCTATGCTTCCCCTCCCGGTTCAATCAGATCTTCTGGTTGCATTGCAGATAGTCTACATAGTATGTTTGCATATTATCCACTTGCTAAAACAAAGAAATTGAATGAGCTATCCAACATCCCTTGCTTTAAAAGCAGATTTTTGCATTGTGGTTATTATAAATTAAAAATTATATATTTTCAAGGAGAGTGTTCTGAAGGCTCCAAAACCAGAAAGTGAATGAAGGAGTCAAACTCCGTATGCATATGAATGGGACTAGCTTCAGCTTTTTTATTTATTTCCTTCCCGCCCCTTCCCACCCAGTATTTGCAGTTAGCAATGTTGCACTTGTTCTGTCTTAACATCTACAAACTAATGTTCTTTACCTGTATGTTTCAGGATAGTCTGTTTGAACTGAGATAGGTTTTTATTTGCTTCTCTTCCTTCTCCCCTGTATGTTTCTAAGATATAGCTGTGTACAGCAAGGCAAAGATGAGAAAACCAAAGTAGTACAGACTTCAGTTAACATGACTATATATTTTAAAATGTCATGTGTATTTATATTATATAGTATAGTACACACATATATTTATATATATATATCTTCAAGGCCAGGTTGGATGAGGCTTTAAGCAACCTGGTCTTAGTGGAACATGTTCCTGCCTATGGCAGGGGGTCGGAACTAGATGATTTTTAAGGTCCCTTCCAAACCAAACTGTTTTGTGATTCTGTGATGTACAAAAAGGGATATTGTCAAAGATAGACTTTTTTAAAATGAGCTCCTCTCACTTCAGAAATAGAAAAGATAGGAAGAAATATGCATTAAAAATAAAACCCCGTGTAAGTGAAAATGGATTCATGCTTCAGCTTGCAATTGAAGTGTAAGTCATAAACTACTCAGCAGTGCTTCCTCTTAGGTTATTGGTTCTGCAAGAGCAGCTACCATGAATGAATTACGCAGGTAATGCCTGTTTCCACCTCTTTCTCATCTAGTTTTAATTTTGCATTCTAGGAGTGTGGTACATACATCTGTGTATGTGATCCCATGCTAATACAACCCATTTTAATGCATCATTTTAAGAACTCTTCATTACTTCTTACTCCTGGTTTTATATCTGCTTAGATTTGTGACACCCATCTTAATTCTGAGTTGGCTTTTACTATTGTAATTAATTCATGCCTATATAAGCCTGTTATAATGCAAAATAGCAATGGGATCTTGAGTCCTGAAATGGTTATTGTGAAAAACTTCTGATGGACCAGATGTGTTGCTGAAGGACAGTGTATGTATTTACTTTCTGACCTATCACATAAAAGCTGTCAGAATTTTGCTCTTAATTTGATTTGTAGCATTCCATTAACAGTTATTCTGTGTACCAGGAGAATAATAACTAACGATTCCCAGACTCCCAGAATTATAAAATAAGGACAGGCACTGTTTGGCAGAACAGAGATTGTCCTGTGCTACAGACAGGAGCTGTTCATATTAATCAAGTGATACCTAGTCTGAAATGACTTTTAGCTAATGACTTCTTATTCTCAGGTTAACCATATTATTTATAGGTAACATGTTCTTTTCATTCTGGTGATTATTAATTATCAAAGGCTAGATGCATGGATTTCTGTCTTCCAGAAAGAGAAATTATGCTCTTGATTGACCTTAATTTAAGATATTCTCCATGTTGAAATTATGATCTTAGGGGTTAGAAATGAGGTGGCAGAAGTTCATGTTTTGGTTTTTTTTTTTGTTTTAAGCCTTTAAAAGAGTGGATGTGTGTGCAGTGAACAAGCTCAAAAACGTTGATTTTAACTATGAATTTCAGGGCTTAATTATTCAAGCCACCATTTTGTGATGAAGAGCATCCTTAGGGACATCAATAGCAGCATAAATGAGTCACGCTTATTTCCCCTTGAATACCTGCTGGTACTGTGATACTTTTGGATGTTGATGTAGTTCTATTAGAATTCTAACTGCTAGAATCCTTCTAATTTCTGGCTGGTTTAATATAAGCTGACATGTTGAATGATGGAGAAGAAATTAAACTGGGAAATTTTAAAGACGGAATTCATTGTTTCTGCTAGAAAACATCATTTGTAGGATGCTAAAAAGCCACTTTGCACTGTAGAAGCTGCTCACCAATGCAGACTTGAGCAAGAGGAAGCTGCCAGCAGGGAGTTCCTGAAAGGCAGAAGGAGCCTGCTGTTGTGGAAGCAGTGGTTTAACAGCTCATAGCCACATGCTGTGCTAAGGAGGCATTGCACAGGTTTCATAGATGCTTTCAAGCCTGGTGTAAATTAGGATGAGACTCCTCCTTCTTTTTAACCTATGGGTGAAGTAGTTTAATGGTTCTTTAAGCTGTTTTTAGTTCTGTCAGTTGTCATCACCAGGGCCTGGCTCTTGTGCACAAACACCTCTTCTTGGTGGTGTGTCTTTTTGGTTGGTTGGTTTTGGTTTTGGGGTTTATTTTTTGTTTGTTATTATTGGGTTGTATTGTGGGGGTTTTTTTAGTTGTTTTTTGTGATTTTTGTTTTGTTTTGTTTAGGGCATTTTTTTACCCATGAAGGTCACATCCTCTACTGACACCGTTTTTTCTGTGAGCAATGCTTACATGCTGCTTCATGTGTGATGCTTTGTTTCCGTCTTGTCTAGTAGTTCTCTGAAAGAAGATTTTGGTTGACTGTCCTACATGGGAATGAAATGTGGTTTGCGGTCTGCTTATCTACATCTATCCAGTAAACATGAGGAAACAACATATTAAAATCTAATTCAGTGTTGACGTGACAAATGACAAAGAAAGATGAAGGACAGGGAGAGACTGCTGCCTTGAATATGTCTAATTCCACATGCACGCATTGGTGTCTATGAAAAGAGTTAAACCAATTATAAGTCATTATCTATAATTGCAGTACATGTCTATGTGCAGAAATTTATGTAAAATTCTATATAAGATATTAAAAAAAAGACCTTATAATAGTCCAAGAGTGACTATTTTATTTCAGGTTAAGTGTCACCCAGGCTTGTACCAAAATGACCAATATTGTGAACTACAAGTAGCATTATTTTTTTGTGCAAGTTTACCTAGACAGCATCTCTGATCAGCTGTGTGCCTTGATCAGTGGCCACTGAAGCCAGGGGAAATAAGCATTAACTTCTCCTGGACAACTTTGCTGATGTCGGCTATTAGTATGTATACACTTCATAAATGTGAGTGCATGTATATACATGTGTAGCATATAAAAAAGCGTATATGTATGTTTTTATGAAATTAAGTCAGAGAAGCATCTTTCAAATGGTCATTAGGAGCAAGGTGTCTGACTTCAGGCGCTGTTTCAGATCTGTAGCTCTGCTTGCAGTCACATTGTTTCCACCGTCTGTGAAGAAGCAGCTATTGGGAAAGGTTAAGACATGTCTCAATCTTGTAACCTTGAGCGCATGCAACCTGTTCTGGTTTGGTTTTTTTGTTTGTTTGTTTGTTTGTTTTTGTGGAAGACAAAATATTTGATAACTCTGAAAGCTTTTTGTTTTGGTTTGAGGTGGTGCTTAGGAAGTAATCTAAATAGTCAGTTAGTTATATTAGGAGACCTTCCTTTTAGGAATGTTGTTTAGAGCTCAACACTGTGTTGTGGCCTTTAATAAAATAAAAAGCAGCATTAACTAAACAGAAGGGTTCATCAGTCCTGTCAGGATCTTTACGAGGAAATACAGTTGCCTTTTTCTTACTGGGAAAGGTGAATGAGAACACTGAAAACTGAACAACGTCTGCACTGAGCACCATGATTTCCCAGTATATGCAGGAGCCATTCTGAACAAGACCAGAATCTTGTTACCATATCAGTCACTTGAGTCTTCAACCTCTTTTGTAGTCATGGGTTTAGGTGGGCTAGTGTGACACTTTGCTGTCCCTTGGCAGACTTCCAGGTGCTTGGGAAGAGCATTTCGTCATGTTGTCAACAGTAATCATGGGCTTAAAGATTTGAGCTGATATCTAATTGTAGTGTAGACTGTTTGGTTAAGATACTGATGCAGCATTTTGTTATTGTTCCTGGAGAATAAGTGACTCTAAGTAGGAGTTGATCTTGTTTTTAAAGGCTCTTGGCCATAATATAAATGTGTGTTTTGTGGGAAGACAGTGTGTAAAAAACTGCATTTTTGTCAGGTTTCTAATTTATAGGGAACAATGACATGCAATAATATAATTTATGTCTGTGTACATTGTCACTGGTCACAAGTAATGGAGTACAAGCAGATGTTTTGATTTGTATGAATAGAAGTTGTTAGTAAGCTGAGCTAATGGTGAAGTAGCTTGAGCTTGCCAGAGGGAAGATGTTGATTTTGTGTTGGTAGCATAAGAAGGTAAATCTTGTGCCTGATGCTGAGCGGAAAAAGATAGCTAGTGTTAATGAAGTCTGTACTTCTGCAGGCTGAAAGACTGTTTTCTCAGTCCTTTACACACTAGGATGCAGGAGAAGAAACTTCATCTTGGAGATTAAGATTTTATGCAGATGTGTTTGTCTTTGATTAATGGTATTTTCCCCAAATGAAGACAGTGGTAATCATGATAATTATTGGAAGTAGCTCATCTTAAGTGTTTTTGATAAAGACAAAAAAAAAATCTACTAGTAAAAATAAATGAAGATAGCCAGTTAATTCCAGTTGTTAATGAAGTTTCTGCATCATATGATAATGTTTTCAAAAAAACACCGAAACATTAAGCTTGCTTTTCAGATCTTGGTGTGTCATGGGAGCAGAAGGATACATACTAATACCTTCATACTTGGGCATATAAATTTTCGGGCAAAAGCTATCAAATATCTGCCATCTTGTTGAATCAGAGTTCAGTAACACTTGAATCACCTTTCTTATCTAAACAGATTCTTCTCACAGATTTCAATATACTGCTTCACAAGATGGATGGACTAAGACGATTCAGAGTAACACCACTGCAGAAGTAAGCAAGTGTCTAATAGTGGACAGAGCATGTGAATACATCACTTTGGTTGTAATACTTTAATGTACTCAGGACAGTTTGTGAGATCGGGGCAGGGAGAAGGGACAAGAACATACATTAAAAAAGAGATCAGTTTGCTGGGAGAGACACTGAGGACCAGCTTGTGTCAATTAGGAACAATTTAGAGTGGCAAATATCTTAAATATTGGCTGACTCAGCTTGCAGAATGTAGACAATAACCAAATGACAGAATTTCAGTAGTGGCTACATCAAAAACATTCTGCCTTAGCTGGTGACACAAACAGCATCAATTTCCTGTGTAAAGTATTTTCTTCAAGAGTGAGAGCCATTGATCTCGGGTTTTTCTTCAGATCCGCGAAAACATAATTTTCCCCACTCTTCCTGTCTCTTTTTCCAAATTCATTCATTCATCTCCTAGTTCTTGAGTCATGGATTAATCTTTTCCTTCAAATATATCCTGTTATTACATTAGTTTTCCTCTGGCCAGGTAGGTGGGTGGGAATGACTTCACCTTCCTCGGTAAAATAAATTCTCCTTGGCTTGTGTTGAGAATATACATTGACCTATAGTAAGTAAGGCCCTAATGTAAGACAGGACAAATTAAAAGTAGAGGGAGAGAGACGGCACTTTTTATGTGTGTGAAAATGAGGAGCTGCTTCCTCCTTTCTTGACTCTTTCTACTACAATAATGTTTGGATGTGTCTCTGAGTTACCAATTCGAAAGGAAAAACATGGAGGAAAGATGTGTAGAGCTTTTCAAACTGACAGAAAAAACAAACTTGTTTAACATGGAAGGACCGGATACTTCAGCGACTTAGACATCAAGGGCCTTTCTCTAAATGTAGTACTAAATGATCCTGAAATCACATGAGCATACACTTGCTTTCTCTTGCAGTCTTTATCACAATAACCTGAAGAGTTACAATCTCTATATATATCACAATAACCTGAAGAGTTACAATCTCTAGTTCAAGTTAATTCAAAATAAGTGAGGCTAAATAATAACTTAGAAATGTTCAGCCCAGGTGGCTGTGATCTGTGCAGTAGTCCAGGAAGTTCAGGAATATGTGGACCCTGTGTTGCTTATGTTCTTAATGGCCTTTGTTATCTGTTGGAATTGTGTGGTAGCCTGAGGGAGAGGCTTTTGAATTGTTTGTAGTGAGCTCCACAGATCAGTAGAATGCCATGCCACCCTGGACTGAAGAGGCCTGAGTTTCCCTATGTTTACTAAACAAATGTTTGTTTTCTTCCTAGATTCCAGCCTATGGAGAAGTGCATGTAAGAACAGGATAAATATGGCTTTTAAGGGTGAGGACCACTTAGATTCCCTTCCATTACCAGTTCAGCGGTAAGTGGTGCACTCTGTCATCCAGGCTTGAGTGCTTGAATGTCTCTAAGGCTGCAGCTGCACTTTCCTTTGAGGATCCAAATATGCTTAAAACCTCATTTTTAATGTGGAAATCTGGAATGCATTTCTCTAGGTATTTGCAAATTTGCATACCTGAAGTCTGCTAAGTTGTGACAGTGAATATGCAGCCATCCTTTTAAACGGATGAATATGTTTGCAATAGGGATGTGACTCTATTTACTGGATCAGTTCTCTGTCATGATGGAAATCACTGGAACTTAATGTACTTTGTGAAAACTGCTGAACACTATAAATAAAAAATTTCTTTAACCTGGTTGACTTTCTTCAGGTTCAGGTACACGATATGGTATATGATACCAAGCTTATAGTATAATCTCTCTGATCTCTGGTGCCCTGATGGGACCAGAGACATTGGTGATTCTGCTAATCAACTGTTTTTTAAAATCTGGCTGTTGGTTGGCATCTAGTAGCTGTATCTGCATAGTATATTTTCACTTTAGCAAAATGGACATTCCATGAAAAGAAAAAATAATACAATAACCTTTTGCATTCTCATAGAACTACAGACTTCATGTGTGGAACAACTGGTTTTGCGTTATGTTGTTTGTTTCTTTTAATTTTTTTTGTTGTGTTTTGTTTTGTTTTGTTTTTGGGAGGGGTATGGCTACTGAATGCAGAAATAAAATCAGAAATAAAAAGGATTTAAATTTCAGTCTTTCTCCTAGTCTTCTTTCTTCAGGTCAGGTTGTAATATTTTATTGTAATTAACTGGCTGCTGACATGCAGTCTCAAAATGAGATGCTTTTCTTCGTCAGGAATTTTATATTTCTCCACCTTTTCCTACCCAAGTCTTCTAGCAAATACTTTGGTAATGCCGTTAAACTCACAGTCAAAGTGAGACTGCATGAGTATATTGTCTTCTGGAAGAAATGCTATGTGGAGGAACAGTTTGGAGATCCCAGGTGCCAAGGTACTGTTCATTTGATTCTAGCTGTAACTGTAACTGGTACTGTTCATTAGATTCTAGCCAAAACTTGCTCTGGAAATGAGTGAGTCCTAGAAGTCCTGAATAGCCAAGCATGGAGTGGACTAGAATAAACAGTAATGAGGTGTTCCATTATACTTACGAGTTTAATTTTTGTTCATGGGATGGAGCTATGGAATATTACTTCAGATGCACATAATAGAGAAGACAGACTAATGACTGTACCATGGAAATGCTCAGGCTAACCCAATAGTCAGATAAAGTGCCAGACATCCAGGTTAATTGATTGCTTCTACTGGGTTCCAGAAGCTGAATCCTGGATAAAAAGTCAAAGAAGCTGTTAAAGCCAACTGCTGTGCCAAGAATATAGGTTCACAAAAGGGCCAGTGAAGTCTCTTACTAGAAAACTAGCTGCAAACAGAACCAAAGGCAGTCGGTCCTGTTGATGGCAAGGGTTGATGGTGGCAAGTTTTGTGTGCCAGTACAAAAAATGGGGAAGTCAGCTGCAGACTGGAAATGTGCAGTAGTATGCAGCTCTCAAAGGTGACAGCAGCACAGAACTGAAAGCACTGTATTATGTAAGCTAGAGATTTCTGGAAAAGGAAACTGCCTTCAGGTCAGTTCTGCTGCATTCAGGGAAGCAGAACTCTGCCATACTATGTGAACAAAACCATTTCACCTTACATCCACTCTGCACTATGATGTATCTTAGCACAAGAAGTGATCTGGAGAAGTGCCATGTAGTACGCACTATATTCTGGCAAACAGCTTGGCTCATCAGGGCAATTCTATATGGTAAAATTTAAAAATAAATAAATACAGTCCCCCACCCCCAAGAAAATATAAAGCTCTTATTTTCTACATGTGTTTTGAAAGAGAATCCTTCTGCCTTTTGATGAGGGTTATTTCAGAGAAAGCCCATGCAACAGAATGGGCAGACTGAATTTGTCAGTGGTCACAAGTGTGAAGGCACAAGGAAGGCTGAAACTGAAAATGAGGAAATGTGTTTTTACCCTGATTTTTTTCAGAAAGGACATAGTGTGGACTAGATCAATAAAATCCAAGAATTGTATGAAATGCTTTTCTTGATTATTCTTTTTAACACTCAACGTAATAGCACTTCCAAAGAAATGGGATTTATGTGAGATTAAGTTTCTCTGGATTACATAAAGGTGTGATATGGATCCTATAGGGAATTTAGAAGGATTATGTCAGGTTTCAAAATACAAGACACAAGTATTATATATTTTTATTGATCCTGCAACCAAGCCTAGAATATATGTCTGTCCCAGAATTCCAGTTCATGCTCCTGCTTTTTTGTGAGAGGGACTTGAAGGCATGTACTGTTGTGTTCTGTCACAGGGAAAAATTAACACAAATCCAACTGATGTTAGTCCTGAGCAGCACCACAACCATGTCTTGTTTCATGTTTAGGTTAGATTTTTTCAGAAGTAGACACATCCTCAAAGAATACTTGTCTCCAAAGGAAAAGCGTACCATATGTATACAAACTGATTTCAAGTGTTTCCACAGCAGCCATTCTAGCCAGCAGTTATCCTGTCTGTATAAGGAAATTAGAAATGAGGCCTTAAGCCAGATTTCTGTGCTGCGTGAGTTGTTTACACTCTTCTTCATCCCGAGATTTTGTGGGAATTTACAGCTTGTATTGGAAAGTCTCTAGAGTACTGAGTCATTATTCTAGTGGTTTTCTAATGTACTGAGAGACCTAATTTCTCTAATTGGCACCTAGACTGCTATGGATACAGTATTTAAAACTGTACAGTATCTGGTGGAGGGGAAAAGAAACCCAACCAAATTATTGTTATAGGAACTTTATTTTCCCATTTCAGAGAGTTAGGAACTTACAATCAGTGACAGTTTTGTGTCTCAGGAGAGAAAACATTTGGAAATCAGTTTTGTAAACCAAATTGATCTAGTTACTCTCAAAAAAATGTTAGTAGTCCTGTGCAGAGCACTTCGCAGGACCATGAAAAATAATGTTGCCGTCAGTGATGGCCAATTCACTATAGCATGTGTAGTGTGTATATTTTCCTTAGGTGTGCATATATATCCATATTCTGTAGTACAGCTATTTCAGTATAGCTTTTGAAAAATGTTGTGACCCTTTCCTCACATCTTTCTATTGGTATTGTTTTTCCATGTTTCTGGTGAATTTTTCCAGATGTAAAGCCGATGTAGAAGCTGTGTTTCTCTTCTGTCCCTGCCCCTCCTCTTGTATAATAAAAGTCATTGGCTTTTTTGTTTTCTTTAAGATAAAATTGTAATTTGCACAGTTACTTTTCACTGTAGTCATGGTTTCTTGTACTTTCTAGACTGGATTGTAAACTAAACATTTGGGATGCTGAATCTGAAGTTATTCAGCTGAATAAAAAGTGCTCATAACAAAGTGAAACAGGACACAGTTTTTTGCTTCTCAGATTACATGTGAAGTTCAGTGTGGCAACTGTGAGAAATACAGTATGATGAGGCATTTTCTAAAGAAGAATAAAGGTTTTTGTGGAAATTAAATAAAAAAACACCACAACTGCCGCAATCAAAAAAACAACAACAAACAAACAAACCCAAACCCAAAAAACCGAAACCTAAGCAAAAACAAATCAAACAAACAAAACCAACCAACTAAACAGAAAACCAAACACAGAACCTTATTCTTGATGAAAGAGTTTGAAATTTGGCCTGTATGTCTTGGAAGTACTCTCAGAAATGAAGTGGGCAGGGGGGCAGAGAGAATTTTTCTTCCTGATCTTCAGAAATGCAATGCTGCTGGACTGCTTAATACATTATCTATGCATCCTTAGAGCTTCAAAAATCAATGATGATACTGGTGGTTATGATTTCAACTCACATAAAAAGGGCAGTGCTGATTATTAAAATGTTTGAGAGTTTTTTGATTGTTTATGAAAGGTCAATACTTTGAATATGAGGACCAGGAAGATAAACCCAAGAGGTGTCTATAGTTCCTTTTTTCTGGTTTCAGTACTATAATTATGTGGTTTTCTGGTGTAAGTTTGCATCATCATTGGGGTATAGATGAGAATTTTTGTCACTCCTTCAGGTGAAGGTAATGAGTCAGAGAAAGTAGACAAGCCTTTCAAATCTAGGTGCTTGTGGTTAAGCCCTTTGTAGCATTTCATCTCTCAATCTCACTTCCTCAATTGGATACCCCAGTGCAGAAAAAGTTTGCCATAAGGGACTTCTGTGGAAGAGGCAAAAATAGTATCCAGGTTTCCTGTCTTCCAGTTCTTAAGCAAAAGACAGTCCTTCCTCCTTTTGTTACTTTCTTCCTTTATTTGTTGAACTAAAGATCTGAGTCCTATGAAAGAACAATATGAATGAGGTCATGCCATGAATATTTATAGCCTTACATTGCTCTGTCAAATGTACTATGTATCTGCAGGTATTCTTGTAACTTTTCTAGAGGATCTGCTTAGGTGTCCCATTATATAAATCAAGATCTATGTGCCCTCTGTCAATAAGAATGTGTTAGAGTATCTATCAGCTCCTAAGAAATCTGACTTCATTCCATTATGTCTTTTGGATTTTGGGGGGGTTTGGGGGCTTTTTTCACCTACTTTGTTTGTCCTAAGCTTTTTTTATTTCTTGCGGTGCTGTTTTTCCATATCTCCACGGAGATCTGTTCACTGTGCATGCACACTCTGGTGAAAAGAACTGCACAAGCTGTAGCAACTATGTGTGATCTGCACACTATGTAAGAGATGGAAATTACTGAGGGAAAAAAAGCAAACCAAATCAAGCAAACACAAGCCCCTCTTCCCTCTCCCCCAGCCAACCAAAAAAACCCCCAAAACACAGAACAAAACCTGAGAGTTGGTGTTTGCCAGTGTCATACACAAAAATCAGTATGTTCTTAAAGTTCAGATTTGAAACTTTTTCCCAAAGTAATAATCTGTGCTTCTCTAACATGCAGCAAGAGCAAGGCTTTAGAAGTTCTGTGTGAGAAGCCCCCACATAGCTGACACAGAAGCTTAGCAACAGACCTATTGATGGCCCTAGAATTAACAGTAGTGTAAGGTACAGAAAGCTGAAGTAGAGAAGACACGAGATTTTGTGGTATAAAAATTTGAGATCACTTTGTCTTGGTTATGAGAGAAAATACTTTTCCGCAACTGTATTTCCCTGTCTGATTATATTTATTAGACAGATGAAATTGGTATGTGGAAATTTATAATGTGTTTGTCCACTTAGATCCACGGGGAATTGGGGATGACTTGGGGTGGGGTTAAAGAGTGAGGACTTGCAGTAAAAGAGCAAAAATTATTGATTGGTTTCAAAGTCCAAGGAAAATACTGAAAGATTTAAGGAATCTGTAGTGAGAGAGAACCCAAGCCTTTTTTTTTTTTTTTCTGTGCAGATGATATGAACTGGAATACCATCTTGTTACACACTTCAGGGAATTCTGGATGAATTCATATCCAGAAGGATCTTGACAAGCTGAGAGGTGGGCCCATGTGAACCTCATGAAGTTCAGCAGTGCCAAGCATGTACGTCAGGGCAATCCCAAGCACAAATACAGGTGGGGCATTGAGAAGAGGAAAAGAGGCCTAGAGGAAAGAAGGGGAAGGACTTTTTATGAGGGAGTACAGCAATAGGACATGGTGGAATGGCTTTAATCTGAAAGAGATTTAAACTAGATATTAAGAGAAAGTTCTTGACTGTGAGGGTGGTGAGGCACTGGAACAAGTTGACCAGAGAAGCTGTGGTTACCCTATCCCTGGAGGGCTTTGAGAAACCTCTCTAGTGGAAGGTGTCCCTGCCCGTGTCAGGGGGATTGGAACTAGATGATCTTCAAGGTCCCTTCCAATCCAAACCATTCTATGAATCTATGAATTGTTCAAAATAACTTGCAGTTTTTAAGTAAACCAAAACTTCTAAGGCTACCAGTAGACCTATAGGATACTTCCATCCATGAAATGCTAGGCACCATGTTCTCTTTCACAATTCTGTTAAGTGCTTTGCTGCTTGTCCAGTGGGGAAAGAGGTATTGATTGAAATGATGCTAAAACCTTTATGAAGCTGGAAGAGAAATTATTTATTTGGGATCAATTAATGTTTTGACACATAATGTTTGCCAGAATTTGAAAGTTGAGACTTGAAATAAAGAAACTAAGAATTTTGATGTTGCAGAGAACAAGATTTACTTGTTTCTCTGCCAAATCAGGATTTACAAACATGGAGAACTTTATGGAAGATATAGACATATGAGATAAAAAATATGGAAGTCTAAAATTGATTACTTTTTTATAATAGAAATTGAATTTCTATTAAAAAAATAAATAAACAAAAAAACATCCCAAAACTTGAAAAAATATTCCTAGTAAGGAAGAAGTGTCAAGAAAAAAAAACCACAACACACCCCAAAACAACAAAACAACACAAAACAAATAAACCAAACAAAACCAACAACAACAACAACAATCAACCCAAACTCTCAAGTGAATGATTCCTAGCAATGTGACTTCTGTGAATTAACCTGAATAAAGGTTATTCCCTTTTATCTCATTCTGCACTATTCTTTTTTTAACCATCTCTGTTTTTTTTTTTTTTTTATCTTTGTACTTCTTATCTGCATGGCTTCTACACTTTTTTTACCCTTTTGTTACTAGTGCCTGTCTTCACAAGATTTGCCTCTGTTTTCCTTTTTTCTTATAACACTTTGACTCCTCAAGAATGAGCAATCCATTTGTAAGTGTGCATAACTCTATGCTTAAGTTCATAAAACATGTTAAAGTACAAGTGCTTTAAATGCTTTGTCTAATCAGTGATTGTCACACTTTCTAGACATCTTCTAAGTGCTGAATGCTTTCTATTTCATGGTTTCCTACAGTGTCTGCTGCTGATAAGCAAGAGCTTGTTCTGTATTTCTGTCTTTTCCTACCTACATCTGTAAACTTGACTTCCTGTCTGACAAACACTGTGTGAAGTAATAAATAACATTTGTATTTCTGTTTGTATTTTAGACTACTTACTGTACATAAATCTTGCCCTGCTAGTTTGAATCCTGCTTTCCCTAAATCCTTCTTATTTGGAAGATATTGGGAACTCTTGTTACATCTCTTTTAAAGCATTCAGAGAAAGACTGTGTTATTTGTAATACAAGAGCTAGAGCTGTAGAATTCCAGAGTTCAAAGTTCAGTGTGCTTATATGGCTCTCTGAGTTTTTAAAAAACACTTAAGAATGAAATACTTGCTGGGGAATTGAAAACACTTTTTTTTCTTCGTTTTTGTTCTTTTTTTCTTTTTCCTTTGAGAAACCTCTTTTTGCAGTAACCTGTAAGAATAGAATACTACAAAAGAAAGGAAGATGTTCCGACAATAATGCACCTCTGCCAGAATGCAAGGTTTTTCTGAACCTTTTCATTCTGATAGTTTTATCACTGTATGTTCAGTTTTATAACATCCTGTAGAAACATATTATATTACTTTCCAGAGCTATGCTGTAAAACGCTTGATGTTCAGTTTTAGAAGTCACAAGAGAATTTTGGCTTTTAACCCAAAGGAAATTTAAATTTGTTCATTATAATTGTGAAGTTATGGTAACTTTAAAATGCAAAAAAATTGATGAGTTTAAAAAATCTGTTCAACTGGTCTCACTAGACCTTTTCTCATTAACATTGTAATTTCATATTTGTGACTTGCTGTTAGTTGTGAACTTCTTTAAATGATCAAGCACCGTCATTTATCCTGAATCGCTCTTGTCAGGGTCAGTAGCATGTTTCATAGCATGTGACACACAAAGCAATGGAAGGAGGTCTAGCTAGTGGTGGTATAGCCTATCATAGAAGAAAATTGGCCGATTGTTTTGAGAATTCGTATTTTTGAAATGTGGGAGTCTATAGAAAAGTCTCTTTTCTTTTTGTGTATTACAGAAATAGCAGTCCCCATCTGCACAATGAGTATCTTGTGTCTGGGACTTGGTATCCTTTTCAGAAAGAACCCTTGGGTTAATGTCTTTGAAATAACAGCAATAGAACTTGCTGAATGCATTATCTGCCAGAAATAGATGATACTTTCTGATTGTATCTTCAAACCTATTGCATTAAATTTTTAATTGTGACACCAAATTAGTAATCCTGTCAACTTTACACCCTGTGGCTAGCTCTTCTAGCCATTTTTCTTACGGCTTTGACTCCATGGTTTGTGCTTCTCTGCAAATTTTCCCTAGGACTAGGCAAGGGCATTTCAAAGAATTTGGTGTTGTTTGTGGTCTGTTTTGTTTACTTGTTTTTCTGTAGCACATTTCAGAAGAGAAGCTAATCAGGTTTACAAATATTCTACCAGTCCTGTTGGATGTCTGTGCTCTGTTTTCAGAAGAGTCTTGCTAGCTGTTTCTGTGTTTAAGGTTTTATTTTGCACATGAGAGTCGTCTTTTATGTTTGTGAATCTAGCAATGTGAATGATGCATTAATTGACACAAATATTTTGATTTCTTCTAGTCTACCAAATGTTTTTACTGCAATTTGATACTTGTCTGCTTTGTGAAGTCTGCTAGTAATGCAGATAGATTTCTGGAAGTTTAGGATATATTTGCTGTACTATCGGAAGCTCATAGAAATTTTTAATTGTGAAGTAATGATATTGTAATATAAGTCCTTAAAATCAGAATACTATTTCAGCATTCCCTGCCTGTTATTATAATGACTTACACTTTATACCTGATACCTGTTATATCATTAACAGTTTTCGGTTAAGTTTTGGTATAATCTGAAGTAAAGTATCTAGATGTCTTGTTTATTTGCCACGAAGGCTTAGGAAAGACCTCCTAAAACCTACCATAAAAGTTGAATAGCTCCTCTGATTGAGTTGTTGTGCAATAATGTTATGTTATATAACACTGTTTCAGCTGCTGGTAGCCGGTGAAGAAGCCACATTCTTGGCTTCTGTATTGTCTATGTGAGTTTCCTGGCATCAAAGAACACTAAGCCTGAAC
>JANHGB010050398.1:0-90690 GCA_026283785.1 Coracopsis vasa | reverse complement strand
CTGAACTGCAAGTGTACTCTTTCCAACCCCTTTGTATTAACTGTGGGGAAGTGGTATATAAGAAGGAGCCTTTCCCAGCAACTGTATGGCTAAACAGGAAAAATGAGTACACCGTAAGAAATAGTAGAGCATGACAGGATCAGAACACTATGATAGCTTGATATGTCTGTGACACGTAAGGTAGTAAAAAAAAGAGAACCAAGTGGTCCACCTCTTTATGAAACTCAAAGAGATCAGCCTAATGAAGGGATCCTGATTTTCAACAAAGCAGATTCACTGAATGTGCCATGCCTTGTTATGCCTGATGTATGCATCATGCTATTGCACTGTTACAGATTGGTAATGTTGAATATCTCCTAGCAGTTGCTCTCAGTAAATTTGAAGAGTGTTCTTCTGTTCACAAAACCTAACTTTTTCCTTACATGCATTATCTTTCCATTGTTTTCATGGTGGTGTTGCCTGGGAAGTGAGTTCACTAAACTCGCTACAGCTGTATCTATAACAGAGGATAATGGTTAATTTTCCATACCTTGTTATTTCAGAGGTGTTTTCCTGTGGTCAGATTTTAAAAAATAGATAACTTCATTAAGGAGATTTTAATGATCCTACTATGGCTTGTCTTCTCAGTTATTTATTTTAGAAATACTAATGTCATACTGTGTTAAATACAGTATTTGTAGCATCAGTTCACATTTCCTGAGTATTTCGTCCTGCTTAATTGTCTGATCTCTCTTAATCTGGTTCACTGCTGCCTGGGGATGATGGGAGGATCTTGTAATCAGTTGTTCTGTAACCTGTAACGAGCAAATTTATAAAGCCAGCAGAACAATGCTATGACTTTGTAAGTGTTTTTTTGCCTTTTTCCCTTTTTGACAAACAGTATCATGATCTTAAGAAATGTGCTGGTCTGACCCCATTTTTAGTCTCATTAAATTTGCTACTGTCTGTTAGAGGCTGGATTTCTGAGTTCATATTAACCCTGAGGGATTTGGAATGCCAGAGTGAAATGCTTACAGGAGTTTGATATTAAGCTGAAATACAACTGTTAGCAGTACTAGTTGATTCTTTTTGTTTCTTACAGTGTTTTAGAGAATGTGATGAAGCATATATGTGTGTGTGTATATATATATGTTATTTAGGGTAATATGCCTAAAAGACTATAGATACGTAATGTTTTACTTGTGTTTAAAGGAAAAAAGAAAAAAGCTTTTTGTTATGTTGCAGGATGCTTCAGGTTTGGTTTTTTCCTTTTTTTTTTTTTTTTTTTTACCTGACCTTTTGTTGAATACCTTATTGTTGAAGTTATTCCAAGGGTACAATGGAAATATAGAGAATATCTATGTTAAGAACATAGTATTCTGTCCAGCTAAAGCTAACAGGAATATTTTTCCACTAACTTAAATGGCAGCAAGACTGGGCTGAGAATAGATATTAGATAAGAACAAAACAGGGGAAATCTGAGAAAATTATCAAAGAAAAAAGGGGAGAACCAGGAAAGGGTATCAAAGTAGATTGAGCTTATTCAGTTGATGGCAAGATTGTTGATGGCAAGATTGTTGAAAGCAACCTTTTGGAAATTGCTACAGAGCAAAAAGTTCTTGTTCAGTATCATCTGAACTGCCAGAGGAAAAAGATTGTTTTGTTTTGTTTTTTTGCCCTCCCTTCTTTCCCCAAGCATTTTACTCTCTGAGGGGCTGGCATTGCACTGAACGTGCTCTGTGCTCAGCTGCTGGGTGACAGGTTGATCTCAGTGACTTTTAAAATGTGTCTTTTTCTTTCTCAAGTGTGAAGACAGTCCAACAGAGTAACTGTCACACAGTTGCCCTACTGTAAGAAGGTGATATTTCGAAGTGTGCATTAAACTCAGCACCATTCTACTCTAGTTCCAGTTGCTGCAAATGTAAGCTCCTCAATAGATGATCAAATTGAGCATTTTTTACTATTTAAATTAACACTTCAATATCAATTTACACACCTCTTCAACTGATCCCACAACCAAAAAACAGAATTTGTTTTTTTTATTTAAATGTCTGCTGTGACATGAGAAACAGGGACCTTGCTAGTCATTTGCAACAGCTCCTTAGTTTGTGTTGCGTGAGCCAATCCTCCACAGTTTACCCACTAAACACTTTTCACACAGGGCCTTTAAGCCAACAGAACACCAGCCTCATAGGACTGTAAGTGCAGTATAACATCCAAGAGTAGATGTGCCAGATGACCATGGTGGAAGAAGTCTGCAGGCACAGAGCATCACCAGTGCTCTGTGTGTGCTGTAAGGACTATGGTAACCGAAGTGAAATCTAAAGCAGACTGACAGTTGCTTTGTTTGCAGTAGGATCAGAGCTATACTGCAGTTGCATCCACTCTTAGCCTTTGCTAGTGCTAGTTAGGATGAATCAGGCCCAATGTCCTCATGAGGAACTGGAAATTAAAGCTTTACTACTCTGTTCATAATGGTAGATGAGTTCAAGCCATTTGTCCCATTACCATTGTGAACTTTCCAGCATCTAACAATGATACTGCTCCCTGCTTACAAATTAAATTTCTGTGTGTGTGTGTGTGTGCACTTGTGGGAGACACAGAGAAGCTCTTTGCACAATTCTGTTTTTTTAAATAAAACGTAGGACAGCATTTGGCTATATGCTTGTTAATTTGATGTAACATGGGGACATGTACGATATGCATTCAGTACACAGTCAATTCATAGTGTTATAGCACAGAAAAATTTATTTCAGTTTGTTCCTCTAGCAAATCCGTGCAGGATCTTGTGTCTCCAGAAAGACGCTTAAACTGCATTTAGAAGAAATGGAAAGGGCTCCGTATGTTTCAAAAACTTGTTGCCATTCTCTTTGTCCTCTCTACTTCTATCTTTTGTGGGCATTTTTTGAATGATCCATTTGCTTTGAGGCTTATAACTGTTATTTTTTACAAATAACTCTCTCTCATGATGTCCCCCCATTGTGTCTCAAGGAATGCTTTGGCATCACTGCTCTATTTTGTATACATGATGCTTCTGACAATAACACTAGAGATTTTCTCGGAATTTCTTACAAAGGCTACTAAGAAAACCAAAACTATGTGGGGAGGTCACCCCTCCATTTGTATTAGCTTTATATATACTTGGTGTCACTCTTTCTCCCCTTACTCATTTGGACCTCCCTCAGTGTGTGTTTGTACATGGATGTGGTGTTGTAAAAGCATGCTTAAGTGGAGCACATATGAAGAACAGGTGCTTAGTGGAGCACATATGAAGAGCAGGTGAAGCCACCATCAATACTTTTCATATGGCTCTACACTGGTTACCCATTTTATATTCTGAAGAAATGCCCTTGGAAAATATGCTCACCTAGACATTAAATCAGGAAAGATAAAACTGATAAGCTGGAACATGCATAATATTTCACAAAGGTAATACAGAAATCTTACATGCTTTTTGCAGGTACGTTAACCTTAGCTTTATTCTAACCTATATATAGCCTCCAATCGCTCTTGTGCTGGAGTGCAGCAGTACTGCTTCTCAGATTAGGTCCTGAAGTAATCAGTAACTAGAAGTGAGGTTAGTTATGTTTTATATCTCAAAGAGCTTTAACAGTGAAAACAGCCTATTATCATCAGAGGTCTATATACATCTCTGCAGCTTGTTAGGACAAGTTTTTGCCCTTTCAGCAGATAAATGTGGTATGGATTAGCTAATTTACTGTGGTTACATAAGAGAAGACATTAGAATTTTGACATTCTTCTATGCCAGAAATAGTCGAACCTTTTGCTAATAGGCGGCAAAATGAACACTTCTGCAGTGTTCTCAAGAAATATGAAGATAAACAGTTGAATGAATCCTATATGCAGGCAAAAGATGATTATTTCACATCAGCTTAGGACTGTGAATAAAACGAAAGGGAAATAAGGTGATGTAGGACCATTTATCACATCTTTGCGTTTGTTTTTCTCAAAACTGAATTCGTGCAACAGATTAATAAGAATTCTGATTACAGTTGGCTGAGAAAAGGTTTTTCCATTTGAATATTTGAGATTCCAAAAATATTTATCTCTATGTAAAGATAATATTTCTTTTCTATTCCAATCAAACATTTGAAAACAGCAGAATGAGATATTCACCTCTTTCAGATAGCTTCTATTGCCTAGAAATATCCCTTGAAGTGAGCCAAAGTTTAGTATAAATGCCCTAATATTTTTTTTATAAATGTGTATATATATTGATAGGCAAATGCTTCCAGCAGAATCTGTTGCATGAGACTAATGTTAGAACAACAAAGAGCTAGCAGATGGAATATGAAATTAAAATGTGTTAAAGGAATTGCTCTGTGTTCTGAGTCGTATTTGTCCTGTTAGCATCCCACAGATGCTGTGGTTTTAACTAGCATGGGTTGCATATATGTGCACTCTTCACTGACTTCAAGTTAAGTCTGGTATGTAAAACTTTTCTAACAAAAGAAAGAGATGTTTAGGGAAAGAGAGAAACAAAAAAAAGAAAACACAACACCTGCTCGGAAAATGTCTGGCCACTGCTAGATCTGATGTGTTACAGCATTTTGATATTTGGTTTGTAGTTCCCTGGATCTAGTTTTTTTTTTCTTTTTTCTTTTTTTTTTGGTATGAAATATCATGGGATTTGATTTAAACTGTGTGTTTCTACAAGAGAGCATATACATACAATATGGACACAAGTAAGATAATGATTTAATTGGCATATTTCCCTGTCATAGTTTCACTCCTGTTATCACTCGCCATCTTTCCAGACAGTTGTGAAGTACAGGAAAGATTAGTTCAAGTAAGGCTTTGTTTGATAGAAAATCCAGCCATATACTTAATAGATGAAGTGTGCACTAAGACAAAGTGGTATTTCCTGAATACAGGAAAAGGATTCAGTCCCATCCCTCTGCAACCCAAATAGTCTTGATTATCTCAAGTCTTCAAAACTTCTGAGTTCATGTCAGATGTCTGGAAGGTCTGAGAGTGGGTGAAAGGTGGAAAAGGAAGAGAAAAGCAAAGATATAAGAATATAGTAAGAATATAATTTCTGTTGTCAGTACAGATCTGGCAAAATACAGACAGAATATACTTAATGTTGTTTTCACTGATTCAGTTATAGGAGTAAGTTTGCAGCACGTAGCATTGATTATTATCCCCCTCCTTTTACATAGAGAATTGAATGTAACTGAATGTAATTGAATGTAATGGGAAATTCTAGTGAGCTATTATTGTTTATATTATTGCCCTCTTCACACTGTTGCTAATGCCTCTTTCTTTGACGAGCCTTATTGGCGTTTCTTTTCTGCTGTCCACTGGAAATGGGTTGTCTTCACCTTCGGTGCATAGCAGTAGTGAGAAGCAGGAAAGCAGGGGCACTTTCTTGTTTGGTTTGGAAGGGGTGGTGGGGGTGATTTATACCAGTTTCATTGGTAACAGAGAATGGAGGTACCTGTCAGTGCCTTTTGAAGAGCTTATCTATTTAAATTATTGATTTCTGAAATATTCTGGAGGAAAATTCAGCTGCTTTGATTTTTATGCATAAACTCCAGTCTAATAATTTAGTTAAATGAAACTTTTGCACAAGGGGGGCACTGGAGAGAGAAACTCCATTTCTCTTTAAGTTAGAGATGGCCCCAAATGTACAGTTTTGATCCTGTTTCAAATCTTCAGATTTAGGATCTGGGTTTCAAGGTATTGTTTAAGTCTTTCCAGAAACAGGTGTCAGGTGAAGGATGGAATCTGAATTGAACAGCTTTCTGCTTGCTGACAGTCTGCCAAGTTAGCACTGAGATTCCTGCCTGAATTTTTGTATTAGTTGCAGCTACAGAAAGTGCATTCTGCTTAAGAGCTGATAGACTTTGAGAAACTGTTGAGCATGTGCTTTGAAAATTTTATGAAGTGATGAAAATCCTTAAGCTAAATTGATTTATTTGTGGACTCTGGAAAACAGTAGAACATAGAAATCGCATAGAAAACTGGATCTAGTTGTATTTGCTTCTCTATACAGCGAAGTCAGTTATTTCATTTTCTGATTATATGATGGCACCAGGAAAGGATTGTTAATCAGACATTTAGGAGCTTTTTTCCTTCCTCTGAAGATTTTACTCTCATAATAGACTGACAAAGGGAAAGTAAAAGAGATTATCCAGTGAATAAGCCACTTATTTTTTTGTTTATCAGACACATATTTCCCATTTGTGAAGTTCTGTTATCCCACAGTAATTTGTATGAAGAAAAATTAGCTAAGGCTGGTAGTGATAACAGACTTAATATTATGGAATAGTTTCTTGCTTCCATTTATGACACGATTTCACATCCAATTTGCTTAGTCTACTGTGAGGTATCAAAAAGCATTACAGCAGGACAAAAACCTAGTTCCACTTATACTTTAACTGGTTTTAATGCAAAATACTGTACTTACATAAAATAGCCGTTTATTTATGTTTGGTGCCAGAGGCTAATTCACTGAACCTGGGATGTATTACTGCAAAAAACAATGGTGCTCACTACACTTCTTCCCTTCTATTAGCTGTTTCCCAGGTCACTTTCACAGCCAGTAAGAGTTTATTAATGCTAAATAAATAATTAAGAAGGGATATTGACTAATTTTTGTGCAATGATACTGGAATGATTTTTTTTTTTTTTTGTGGAAACCCTCATTGTTCTGTTTTTAATGTACTGCAGGAGATGGAGCCTGCAGCTCTTTATGAATCATGGATAACTCATTTGTTCCAGATTCACTGACAGTGACCCAAACCCTGCTCTTGCTAAATGAAGAGGAATAAATAGATATGCTGTTTCATCCTACTCACTAAGAAGGTGGAAAAAGAAGAGATCTTTTTTTCTGTCTTCCCTTCTTGCCATTACTTGTAATATTTTCTCAGTCCCTGTAAAAGCCACCCGGTTCTATCCTCCATGGTATGTAATTCTTTTCATCTGCTCCCTTCTGAAAATGAGATTGACACCTGTGCAATAGGGCTCTTGGCAGCAAGATTTGCTCTCTCCCTTGCTCCACTTTTAAATCTGAGATTACCAGAGTTGCTGTGAATAGCAGTAAGGTGAAAAGTCCTCGCTAATGAATTATTTCCAAGGAGCAAGCAATCTGCAGGATTCCTAACCCTCTCATCTTTACTTTCACCAGGAAACCAGGCTGTGGTGGTTTCCTTGCCTCATTCATCATTTTGAAGAGCCTTCCTGAACTCTTGTCTTTTTCAGGTTTTGGAATCCAATTGCTTTGGATTTTATATTTTAATGAGACTGTTCTACCTCAGGCATTCTTCACAATTCAGCTGTTGTCCCTCATTCAAAAGCGGCTTTATGATGGTAAAAATAACTGTTCATTTCCTTTCTCCTTTTGCTATTTGGTCTTCAGAACTCCTCTCAAGGTTGCTTTGTAAAACTTACTTAGATTTTTGTCTTTCTCCAGTACATGTGTTACAGTAGTATCTGAAAGCTCCAATCAAGATCAGAACACTGTGTGTAATGCCTAGTGCAAAAGCAAGAAAGTGTCACTTGATAGGCTAATCAGAGGAGAGAGACATAGTCTAGCAGTAGGGTGGCAGGAGGTGACAAAACTTGTCATAATATTAGTAAAAAAACAGAGTGGTGCTGAGATTTTTAAATTTCTACTCAAGGAGTCTATCCACTCGATCACCCTGCTGCTCTGAGAAAATTTATTGTGGCTGGAGGGCCACACAGCTTTAAGTAATACAGAAAATAAAAATCTGGCCATGCACAGCAAAAAGAGTGCAAATATCTCCTGCATCTGTTTGGCTCAGGGGTCCCTTCCTGGCAACAAAGCAGTGGATACTTACACAGAAATAAAATAGTGGTATCAGCAGAAGGAAGGAAAGAGAAACCAGAATTCTGAATTGCATTCAAAAGGCAGGAGTGAAACAAGGTCTCTTCCAATTAGATCAGAGCCTTAGACACAATCTGCTGTTTGAGAGGGATGTAGTGTGTAGAGAAGGAAATGTCATATGTGTATGTGCACACATACACACACACACACAAAGCGTGTTATTGTACCCTAATTTGAATATAAGGAAGGGTCAGGTGGGCAGATTAACATAGCAGGTCTATGTTTATTAAATAGCCTCTTAAGAGGTGATTTGACTATCTAGGACTCTAGTCTAGCATGTACTGTCAGTTACGCTTTTTCCAATAAGACTTTTATTCAGAAAAGCAAGTTGATATATATGAATACTTCTGAATTCAATAACTGAGAAGATTAAAAGAAAAGAAGAAATGCTTACTTTGTGTAATTAGTAAGGAGTAGACATTAAACACTGTCATAATGCCCTGACTGAACAAAGACTTAATTTCTAGTATGGACAGGAACATTAAACATCTAGTTTTGACTGTCAAGTGTATGAAAAGGGAAAGAAACGTATCTGAGGGAGAAGCAAAGCATAACTCAGCCTTAAAAAGGCAAGAAAATTATTCAGGTTGCTGAACTTGCTATCAAAATTTTGTAGCAATTCCAAGTGGAAAGTAGCAAAGCATAGTGCTTATATCTAAGGAGTGAGAGAAGGTGGAATAAGATAGAATTGAAAAGGAAAAGGAAGAAATTCTAGTAAAGAGTTTCAAAAGGTTTGTCATTAAGCAGGAAAAGAGATGACAAAACATGAACCTGCCAAGGACTCATTGTATTGAATAATAACTTTGTTTCCCCTATTTTCCATTTTAATAAAAAAAATCAGTGGAGATTATAGATGTGGTAATTTACCAGTAAATACTGAAAACAGTAGCTATTAGGCAAAGGGTAAAATGGGAAAGGGTAATGACAAAGGTTATTTTTGAAAGCAGGGTATTAGAAGTAGACTTCAAGTATTGAAGGGATGAGTAATTGAAATCTCAAGGTTATGCATTTAGGGGCTGAGAACAAGAACGTCTGCAACAATATGTAGCTCACTCAGTGGAAAACAAAATTAGAGGAAGGACCTATGTATACTAGTTGATAATGAGATGACTGTGACTGCATTTGCCAGTAAGATGTGATGATGAAGGCAGCAAGATCAGTTCTAGACTGTATGAAGATAAATATTTTTGAAGATAGGGTGTACTAATGTCATTATTCAAGTTACTGTGAGACTTCATTTGCTTTAAAGCACGATATCAAATCTTTCAGTAAAAAAAAATGAATTTTTCAGCAGCTACAGATCTATCAGGCTGTTTAGAGCAGGGGGAGTGGAAAGAGGCATAGTTTCATAAAAGGAACCTAAAAATTTCTTCTTGTTAGGTCTTGCAGAACAGAAGCTGAGAGGATGTGTTTGCTTTCTAGAAATGCATTGGAAGTTTGATTCTTATTTTAAAGGAAAGATAAATCCAAATGGTAATGAACTAGCTTTTAAAAACTTTAGATTAGAAATAAGAAACTTTTAACCATTGGAGCAATACAGTTGTAGAATAGCCACTTAATAGAACACTTTTGAGCCCACAATAAATTAGAATTATCTTTTTTTAAGCCATTTAGGAACAAATTATCTATTATGGTTGCTTCTAGTATCAGAGAGTGGATTTGATGATGTAAGATTTAATTTTCAATCCTCTGAAGTATATAAGCATGTGCGTAAATATTGAATTTGTTTGATTAGAAACAGCTTTCTTATTTGAATTCTCCTGTTAGATATCTTTACCAACTCATTCTAGTAATTGTGACACAGTTGCTAGTTTTCATCTTTTTAACTTTTCTGTCGAAGGGTTAATGTTCTAATGTGAATTTTAGAAAAGCCAACATCAGGCTATAGTTTTCTTACCACTTTTTAGGCAGTTTTAGCTGGAACTGCCATGCAATAGATGAGAATGAAGGTCCCCAGATTTCTGTAGTCTCCTAAGTGATACTGATCTCATAATTCCCTGTAAAATGGTTCTTGCTTCCCTCATTAGGTAGTCCAGGCTTTACTTAATCAGTAGGGTTAGGACCCTAAATGAGTAAATAGTAAAGGGTGAAAGGCTAATGGTGCTGCTCATAATGCATGTCATAACTCCTTTGAAAATGGCAGAGAGCTGTAGTGTTTATTATTAAACTAGAAATTAGAGCAGATTCAGAGGAAGAGGAGAAAAAAAAAAGTACACTGGCACTGTTTTCATGGACTCTCATGTTAGTCTCCAAATTAGTCCTCCCTTGTAATTGTGAATGAGCATTGCCATGGTCTGTGGCCCCAAATTATTTCCAGTGTTGTTTTTCTCCTCTCTTTCATTTCTGTTTCTCCCTGCTAAGTGCGTATAAGGACTTCTCTCTTACTGCATATTGTTTTTGTAAGGCTATGAAGAATATTGTCCTCTGCAATTACAAGTGTAACCTGAGAATCAAGAAGCAATGAACTGGGATGAACTCTGATTAATATCTTGATCATATTCTCTTCTGCTGATGGCCTTGTTGACTTTTCTGTCACACAATGCATGAAACATAACCAGCTATTTATGGGAGTGAGAACTTTGTGTGTATTCAGTAATTAGCAATTTAAATTTACATTGATGACAACATCCCTTCAAGATCATTGACATACTGCAGTTAGCAAGTTGGGCTTGGAAGTAGTAAAAGTGTTCTGAGTAGATCTGCCTTGTGATGTTCCATCAGGCTATGCTGTTCTGCTTACATTGAACTATATAGAATCAAAGTCGTGGACTATGCCATTGTGCCCACAGCTAAGACCTGTCAGTTCTGGTACCTCATTTTCAGAAAAAAAAAAAAAATAAACAATAAAACTGTTTCATGTTTTTGCAAGACCCAGGCTGTCATTTGCAAAGAGAGCAAGAGTGGTGGGATCTTGCCTGTTCAGCAGTGCTTTAGTCTGTGAATTGCAGAATAGTTTCTTTTTTCAGGACCTAACCTCAGATGAAGGGAATAGCTATTTCATCTGACTTATCAGAGAATTTGCTTGAGGAGCTAAGGGAATCTGCTTACTCACTGCAGAACAAATGATCGAGTAACATGCTGAACAAAAGAATCAATATCCTTCACAAAGTTTGGTCAGCAGATTATTTTTTTAGCTCGATGTATAAGTTTGTTTTTCTTTGTGCAGAGCACAGAAATGCCCTGTAGTTTCGCAGATTTGGCTAGGTGAGAAATCTCAGTCTAGAGAACATCCAAGCCAGTGTAGTTGAGTGCATACTACTGCTGAAATGAACTTGCAGAGGAAAGCAGAGTTTAGGTGATAATCAATGTCCTGTTGTAAATGGGTTATCTCTGACCTTCAGTTAGTGACTGACTCTCTTACGCATAGACAGAATGAAATAGGCCAATATTTTTTTTTAAAGTGCTCCATCACAGGGTTCCTCTTGTCAGATTTGATGTTCACCTTCATTTCTAGTTTCACCAGCGGTCAAATGGAGATTAAAAAAAAATATAAGCATGTCAGTAACTCATACCAACACATTTGGGTGAAGGGATCTAGGAGCAGTGGATTTATATTGGCAGTCCCCCACCCCACTTCAACATGGACTCTCAAGCAGCAGGGTCAATGGGAGAGCAGTTTTTTTCGCCATCTAAATCATATTGTCCAAATAGTGGAGTGGCTAAAATTGCCTGCTTCTAAGTCTGGTAGATTCATCAAGTTGGATGAAGTCTATCAAGTCTGATCTGAGTCCATAACAGTTTACTAAGTCTAAATATGCCAATATCACAGGGTTCACTAAGCTAATTGGTTTTGGAAATTTTAGTCTGTTTACTAGTTTAAAATGATGCTACTAATGCAGTAGTGTTCGTTGCAAGTAGGAATTAATGGTACCATACAAATATAAATTCAATAGACATATTTTAGTTGGTGATAATTGACATTAACATACTGTTTGTTCAGCTTTGCCAGTAAACAGGCATATTAGCAGCCTTATACTGTCATTAACTTGCTGATAACAGGGTTTATTTGGCATTTTCTGCCTTTCTGTCAGTAAATGATACTTTTTGCTGCTCTGTTTACCTTCTGTGAACTCAGTAGCTTATGTGCATGTTAAGACATCTACTGTTTTAGCAATGTAATGTACCGGGCACAAATTAAAAATCTATAAACATGGTTTGAACTACTCCTTTCACCTTCTGACTATCCCTTTAGTCAACAGAGGAAAGGACCTGGCTCTAATGAAACTCTAACCATATAAATAAAATTAATATATACGTTTATCTGAGATTTTACATGAGCTAATCAGCAAGCTTGATTGGTCTCTGATGGTTTCTTTTCATTTTTTTCTTTTTTTTTTTTTTTTTTAATTTTTATTTTTTAGGGTTTTTTTTGTGTTTTTTTTTTTCTTTTTTTTTTGTGGGGGTTGTTTTGTTTGTTGTTTTTTTTTTTTGTTTTGTTTTGGGGTTTTTTTTGTTTGTTTTATTTTGTCTTCCTTATGTTCTGTAGTGTGCCAGTAAGTTGATGATGGTAAAATATTTCCAGACACTTTTAGAGGGCCAACTTTACAGTGAGGATTTCAGAAAAACACAAAGATCTGAGAACACTGGTGCAGCAGTTAGCACTAAATGATTTATCTGGCCTTTTAAATAGGCGCGATGAAGCTTTAGTTAATTTACACATCACACCTTATACATCATTACAACTGTTTATGGTATTTTTACTTTCCTTATAGACATTTCTACATTGGTAAATGCATAAGTTTTCACAAAATGCTGTAGCCTGACCACAAATGTTTAGTTCTAAGTTCCGTAGGCTGGTCTTCATTTATCTCCTTCCAGAAGTTGGATGGATACTTAACAAGGCACAAGCCATTTGTGGTTTTAACATGTTATCTATAGTAGCACTGATTTTGAGACATCTGGTGGTTTGAGCAACTCCATCATCCCAGAGTGCAGATGCCAAACTGAATATGGTGGTACTGAAGTTTCAGTAAGTGGCAAGGAGAGGCCATTGTTGGCTTCAGGTCAGGTGAAGAGTCCAGTTACTAGAAAAGTAGCAATATTGAAATGTCCCTAGTCAGCAAAAAACTTAATACCACCATTGTAATACATTTGTATTTTGCTTGTCATCTTTGAGTAGTTCTGGTTTTGTTACCAATAGTTAATTCTGCCCATTGGTATACTTGATTCCTGAAAATAGTGGTAATGCCTTGGTTACTTCTGCTGCATGTCTTTGGGGTTTAAACCTACTCCTAAATTAAATGGAAATGTTAAAGCATAAAAGGGTGATCAGTGCTGACTCATAGAGTTCTGCCTTCCACAATATGCTTCAGAATATCTGGCTGACCACAGTGCACCTCTCCTTAAGTTGTTTTGAGAAATGTTTCAGGAGAAATTGCTAGACTTAGGTATAATGATTGAGTAATCATTCAAATCAGGCAAATTAAACACCATTTTAATATAGCCTGTTAACTTTTTTCAAAAACTAGGAATTAATTTGCTTTTTTCAGTGTTTTCTAAAGGTTTAAATAATTCATCCTAAACCCAACTTTTGTCCTAGTGAAGCTGGAGTGCTGGTGTTCTACTGGAAAAGAAGAATTTAATACCAAGGGGAAAAAAGAGCACATTGCTTGCTGCATCAGTTACAAATACCAGATATTCATAGACCTCTATTACTTTAGGGATTATCTACAAAGCAAGTATGTTTGCTTAAAAATCATGAATCTGATTCCCAGCTACCTTAAAGCTATTCTGTTTCTTCTAAGCTAGCACTCTAGCTCACTCTATAAATTTTTGCTAAACTCAGTGTAAATAACAATATAATGAAGCTACAAGGTTCTTACACAATTATTACTGTGTAAAGCAAGTTGAAGATAAATAAGAGCCATCTCTATGTTCTTCACTAAATCCTTCCACGTAGAGTTGACTTGTGCTGTCCATTATATTGATGTAGAAACAGGCCCTGGGTATATTGGGTGCCTATGAATAATTTTTGAAAGATGAATCACTAAAAAATTAGAGATGATTTATGTTCGAGGAGAGGGTTAAATCCATTCAAGAAGTTGTTTGTTGCCAATTAATTACCTACCAGTAATTAGAATAATGAATTTGAGCACAGTTGTAAGACTTGGCTTTGACTTTCACTGTAGGCCTATCTGGAAGCTGTACTAAATACTACCATTAGTATTGGCAATAAATCTGTCAAAATAGGTGAAAATGGATAAAAAGGCTAAGAAACCTTGAAAACATAACTTGATTGAGCAGAAGTCTTTACACTTTATAAATATGACCACTGGAATTATTCACATGAATTGATCAGCTCAGACTTTAACACAATGTTATAAAAAATGAAACTTTTGCACTTAGTGAAACTCAGTGCTAAAATGGAGGCATAACTCTTTTTCATTATAACATTTGCAATTTAAAGAAAGAAGTGTATATAAAGAGTTCCAGGCTGAAAGTCAAACAAATGATCTAGTTGTTAATTCTTCACTTTTGTATTCATGTAGCATCAACATGAGAGAGCACAATCCTTTAGATGTCAATCCATCTTGTCTATCCTAAAGATCTTGTCATTCATTAGACTGCTTACAAGATGATAGAAAATATCAAAAATGAAGAGAAATACTGGTAATGAACTCTGAATACGATATGCCTTTGTAAAGATTTCTTGCAGATTAACGTAAGTTTTACTTATTGTAAAAAATGGGAGGTAAGTCTCCAGGATGAAATTTGCCCACTGTGTGGTGTATGCAGAAATGACCAAAGAAGCAACATTTGAGCACCTTTTGAAACAATATACTTTTAATGTGCTGTTGGTCTGAGCCAGTGACACCAAATGATGTTGTCAAAACACGATTTTTAAAAGACTGTGTTTTTTGGCAGGTGCACTAGAATCCAGAGTATTCAAACTTCTGGTTACACAAATTCAGTTGAGTGCTCTTGAAAACTTCATCAAATATTTTACAACCTCAATTAAAATAGGATGACTTTGAAGAAATGCTGGAGACTTTCTTTTGAATTTTTATTTTGCACTGAATTATTTTTATTACTGTTTTTACACAAAATGCTGCTTTTAAAGTGTAGAGTCTAGATAAATTGCTTTTTTGTCAATATGCCATGACATACTAAATTCAGAAATTCTAACTGGTGGGGAGTTATCAGCTACATACATCAGGATCTGCCAGTTACCTAGCCACTGTTGCTCAGTTAAAAGGAACTGGGAAAAATCACACCAGTTACATCCCTTCCACTTAAACCAATCTTGTTTAATGTATTTAACGATCTGAAAAATAGTTGTTATAGCAGGACAACAACACTTTGTGCTAATGCAAAACAGTTCAGGTTAATTTAAAATAATGTGCAAACACAAAAAGTCTCATAATACTGAGTCACTGAAATGTAAAATGTTGGAAGAAACTGTATATTGATGAATGTGAAGTACTGCATATGAGGAGGGGAAGGGAACTGAAGAACAGTCTCTCTCATCTGACATATAGAATAGTGAACTTTAAATTATGTATTATCATTCATGAGAGATTCTGAAATAAAAATAAGTAGATTTTCTGGAAGGTAAAAAAGAAACAGCTGTCTGTATAACACTTAAGCAAAACAAAATTAATTTAGGAAATTGTTGGAAAATAGGGACCATGCAGAAAATGTAATTCCAATGTAGAAATCTGTAACTTACCTGAATTTTGGATATTGTGTGCATTTGTTGCCATCACATCTCAAGGTATAGGAAGACTGGAAAAGACTTTTTGAAAAGGTGGGGAGAGTAAGTGGATGACTGGAAGAGTAGAGTCACTTTTGTATGGTGACAGATTAAATAGACTGAGTTTCTCTACCTTGGAAACAAGATAACCAAGAAAACACAAAAAATAAAATTAATTACACAGAGGGTGAATGTGCAACTACCATTTAGGTCCCTCTTAGCATACAAGAAATAAAAGGCTTGTATTAATACCTCCAGGCAGCAAGTTTAACACAAACAATAACACTTTTTCATACAAAAAAAAAAGTGAGACACTGCAACTAGATGTAAAGGATGAAAGTTTAACTGAGTTCTAAAAGGGTTTAATGGCTACTTTTGTTTCATGGATTGTAAAAACATCCTGCTCAGACACAACTTCTGGCTTCGGAAGTTCCTAAACCACTAATTGCCAGAAGATGGGAAGGGGAAGTTGCTCAGCTCTTGCCATGCCTCTTGTAATCTTTCCTTACGCATCTCCTAATGGCCGTGTTGGGAGCAGGATAATGGACCAGCCACTTTTTTTTTTATCTGACCCATTATGGCTGTTTTTATTTTGCAAGCATAGATGGTTTTATTTTTTTTCAGTAATGGGAGACAAAATGGAAATTTTCATCTTGTTTTTGGAGTTCCATAAATGCTGTCTGGATTATGATTCTTAATAGCTAATTAGGAACGATCACACTTTTTGCTTTCCTTAATTTATAAAAAAATTATCTACAAACTCATCTGTTGAATGCTTAGGAAGATTTTATCCAAATACAAGGAGATGTGTATAAAAATAAATAATTCCTGTATTTCACGTGATATATGTGTATTTTAAAAAATAATGTGTCAGAAAAGCTGACATAGTGAGTGGGGGGACTTTCCTATGGTTATTCTGTCTGAAAAGAGGTGAATTGTGTTATATTTGCCATTGTTGTGCATTAAGGAATACTAAGTTTAAATGACAGAACATCCTAAATTCTACAGTTGTACTTCTTTCCATTATCAGTAACAGATGAAAACAAGGCGAGTTTCTCTTGCTTTCACTTAATTTTATTTTCTTCCTCACCTTTCAACTGTAATTCTTTGGAATCCTTTTATTATCAATACGCCTTCCACTAGAGAAAGAGATACTAAGGTTTTGCAGTATTTCATGTCGTATTAAGGAAACTTGCTAGAAATTAAGACAGTTTTCAGCTGGTGAAAACTCAGAAAAAAAAGATTTTATTAATTGTAGATCAGAAATCTGAAATTCTTGCTGAGTAAAGTGCTCCTCTTGGAAGTGTGTATGCAAATATTACATTTGCTAGTCATGCTTGCATTTATAAATCCCACAGAAACTTTTTTAGACCTAAAAAACCAACATCTACTGTGCCATGGAGACTTGCAGTGATACTTTGAACTCTTGGCCTCCTGCTTTGCTTTATTAGCATGAATGATGCATTGAGAGGGTATATAATGAGCCTAGTGGGGGACAGATACTGATAAAGTCAGTCATTACCATTGCAACCATGGTTAATTCCAGCAACAATAATTGATAATACTTTAAGCTTTTGCGTAAAGTTAAGGAAAATTTAAAGAATTTGGATATACATGATGGCTTTTTAACAATAACTTCTCTTTTCCCCTTAGCTCTATGTAAATGTCCCTTAGATTTATACACATATTTACATATATACTTATGTCTACTGTCAATGCTAAAATTTTTGTTTTGTATGCATTTCTTTACCAGAGGAACTGGTCTCCTCTGAGGACTTGGGAGTGGAAATGTAAACTGAAAATATCCAGGCTTACAGTTAAATCTGAAAAAAAAAAAAAAAAGGATGGATGATTTCTGGAGACAGTAGACAGTGCCCATTCTGTGGTTGGTTTGGAAGCAAGGGTCAGATGGGATCCCTTGGCAGAGGTGACACTCCTTCCTTGGGGAGCTCCGTTCTCCAAAGGGAAACAGAGGTCCATCGGTAGGTGTGGTAGGAGAGAGGCAAAATACGAGACAGGGAGCCTACATTTTGTGCAGATGGTCTGAGAGACTGCAGGAGGAAGCAATGGGCCAGGCAGGCCTTAGAGGGAGCAAATGTCCAGAGAATCAAAGGGATCAGAATGCTGCCACTAGGAAATTCCCTGAGCTGAATTAAAGTAGAAACCATAGTGTGTCTGCAAAGACAAGGTAGATGAGGATGAATGTAGTTGTGTAAACTCTGTCTGACCTAGGATCCTATACTTGACCTTTATATACCGTTAAGATACAACATTAATAACACTAGTCATGTTTAATAAAATCTGGCTCTGTATGTGTGTATAGTAGGGATGAGAATTCAATTGATTTTTTTATTAGGATCTGGGCACCTCACTGTAAGAAAAAAATCTGGGCAACTCTACCTCAAGGAGTCCTCACAAAGTTGAGCTCAGAACAGCTCAGTACAGCTGCTCTTGGGTACCACTTTTTATTATCTGGAGGGTACAAAATGCAAGCCCATTGCCTCTGTGTCAGAATATACTCATTAAGGGGTTTTTCAGCCTCACTGGTTCACATCATATTTGCCGCAGAGCAAAATGTATGTTTTGGAAGTCAGATGGGCAAATTGTTCAGAGAGCAGTGAAAAATAAATGGGAAGGTAAAGGACTAGGAAAGTAAAATGCAGCTGAGGTTTAAGGGATTATGATAAAGCAGAAACAGATATTGCTGCTGACTGTAGCATTCACTGTCTTGGTTTGGCTGTGTCAGTGTGGGTAGAAGGGCTCTGGAGAGATGCTGCAAGGTAAAACTTTCTCTGTTGTGCATAATAGGCAAAGTATAAAAAAAGCTGACAGCACAGTCCCATATACAACTATCAAGCACACCTATAGCTTTGCTCGCTCATCATCATATCAAACTCTGAATGTACAAGAAACATTTCCCCTGAAAGTGTAGTCTAAACTTCTGTTCACTTTAGTCTCTACGGATTTTCACAAGTGATTTTATAGCAGGTTATGTGGTGTAAGGGTGATTAGAAAATCAAAACTTGTGTTTGGCATAGAAAACTAAGTATGTTGCTGTGTTACAACAAGCAAATTGTTTGCTCAATTAGCTGTCTTTTGTCAATCAATTGCAACCTGGTAGGATGCAACTTTATGGTATTGCTGGTAGTTATTTTAGGGTTATTTTGTTTTACCTTGTTCTTCCTTCTCTTTCTCTGCCTTCTAGCATGCACTTAATTCAGGTGGACTCCGTTCAGAGATGGATGGAGGATTTGAAGTTGATGACAGACTGTGAATGCATGTGTATTCTCCAGTCCAAGCCAATCAGCATTGAGAAGGATGAACAAAATGAACTTATGCTTTCCTCACAATATAGTACATGTGATAACTTGCAGCTGCTATTAAAAAGAGCATGGATCATAAGCACAGAGCTGACCAGGATTTCTCAAAAGCTGGAGAAAAATAGATGGCAAAGAGTTCACAGCATGACAGTGAGAGTCAACTGCCATGTGCGTTCAATGATAAATGAATACAATACGTTCACCAGGAATTCTTCAGAAGAAATGCACCAGGTAGGATACCTTACCTGATGTCATGTTTTTCCTGTGTATTATTTTATTTATTCATTTATTTATTTATTTACAATAAGTAAAACTTACTTTTATCTGCAAGAAATCTTTACATACCGATATTGGTCACTTGTTTAAGACTTTCTAATCCCTTTTCAGCAATGGAAACACTCTTAACTCATTTTAGATCCTATAGGCCTGATTCTGAATGTTAATAATGTTGAAAAAAGTTTTGGTTTTGAGGATTACTGGACTAAAGTAATTAGAGCCCCCATCTGTGAGTTCCTTTGCATTTACTATGTAGAAAATACTATTTTTTTTCTTTTTGTTAATTTCAGTTTTATCTCTATTTGTTTTATTCAGAAAAGTAGAAAAAGGATGTCTATATATGGAATATGTTCCTGAAGGGTTTTCGTCTAACTATCATAAACAAGCATTATTTATTTAAAAAGCAATTGTGTGTATGGATATTGCTTTAAAACCACTTTGTCTTTCTATCTCTGCAGTTTGAAAAACTTTTATTAGACAAGTGTTCAGAATTTACAGCATTCACAGAAAGGTAATAAAAACTTTCTAATTCAAATATTAATTTTGTTGTGTTGTAGGATTTCTAATGAGAAGTACAAATCCACTAACACCCTCAAATGTTTGAACTAGACCGCTGAAGCTGTGAAAGGCTTTTTAAATGGTAGCCTTCGGTTGGTGAAGTGAGTTACTTTTATCTAAACTGCATCCTAATGAAAGATGGGATGTGCTGTTGCACAAAGAATCTGGCATAGACACAGAGCTGCATGCAAGTGCATTTTTTCAGGGCTTTTAGACATCAGAGAATGTCTGGCTCTAATGATATCAGTGACAAAGTTCCCTTGAAGTTCTGTGGAGCCAAGATTTCAGACGGTGTAAAAGCTTATATTGCAAGACTATCGTAGTGCATGTTCCCTTAGGCACGTATGCATGTATTAGTAAATCAAACTGAAATACATGCACATTCTTATAAACTGGAGTTGTAGGTTTACTCAGCTCTGTGCACTCCAGAATGTCGAGACTGGAAAATAAGAATTTCTTTATAATTCTTCTCATGATATTTCCTCTGCCTAACATAAGTTATCCTGTTTCCTCCAGCACAGTTCAGTCTTGTTTGATTTACTTTAAA
This sequence comes from Coracopsis vasa, assembly GCA_026283785.1. NCBI lineage: Eukaryota > Metazoa > Chordata > Aves > Psittaciformes > Psittacidae > Coracopsis > Coracopsis vasa. The sequence continues at coordinate 70,444 of JANHGB010050398.1, read as the reverse complement.
CACTGTGCAAGTCATTCTGCTTGGAGGATCATCAGGGGGAGAGATACCATCTAATTATCAGGAAGGAACATTTCTTGAGCATTACTACTTTTTGCCAAACCCACACAGATCAGACTTCACTTTTATATACTACAATGAGACACACTGATTTAATAAGAGCTCTGATCTTTACTATTTCCCCATATCAGACCTCTCCCTCCTTGTCTGTTTGACAAAAAGTTCATATAGATGGGTGAAAGACAGGTAAAGCTTAAAAATGAATCTACTGTGTAGGTGGTGATCCTGATCAAAATGTATCTTCCATTACAATGACCTGCCTGGGTGGAATATGTTTTGACAATTCAAATGAATGCATTTCTGTGAGGAAATGCAAGTTATTTCATTTGAATTGTAGAAAGTTTCCCATCTTTATCTCATTTGGTTACAGGCAAGTATCACTGGTTACAGAATAGTTATACTAACACTATAAAGCTGCTGTATGTAATCTTTCTGCACAGAAGGACAAATCTGACTTTTGAGTATGCTGTTTATATTTAAATGGACTTTACTTACCCGGACACACATCCATTTTGGGTCCTGATCCTGCTATGTTAAACTATGGTAAAGAAGTAAAGAAATGAAAATTATTGAAAGCACTTCTTTCATAATGAAAAATGGATATATACAGCTTCAGTTGAAATGCAGGTATCATAGAATGGCTGTTAACTGTTAGTATAGGTGGAAAATAGCAGAATTACCAGTATAAACATACAGCATCTGTGGCAAAAATTGGCCTGCAGTCTGTGAAATAAATTGTGATCCCAAAATTATTCATTCATATCCACTGTTTTCTTTGGTATACTTGCTATTTATAGACAAAGCTTTGATTGAAGTCTCGTATAATGTCACAAAGACAGTGTCCTCATGAACAGTTGAATTCTCATTATATCCTGATTATTAACACAGAACTCAGCTTGATAAAACAATAGTTGTCTGTTGCATCTTTTTGCCTTCATCCATTTCCTTTCTCTTTGTTTTCAGGTGCATACAAACTGAAGATGAACGGATACTGAAGTCAATCAAGTCTTGTATTAATGAAACACTCACTACCATTGCTCAGTATTTTGGCCAGTTGATAGAGCTGTTTTTAACACATGAGGCACAGGTTAGCTTTCAGTAAAAAAAAAATTAAAAAAATTAAAGAAGTATTTAAAAAGTGTCACATCTTGAGAGGAAAGCATCCATTAAGACCAGGATCAAAATTATAGCTCTCAATTTTCAGCAAACTTAACAGTAATACAAATAGCTTGCAAAGAGGTTTAAGTGTTTGTATTCTCAGATTCTCCAATAACTTTAAATCCCAGACAAAGTGATCATGTAGTTTATTGTTACTTACTTTTCCTGATGTGTCACCTTCAATGCAAGGCATCTAATTTCTGGACAATATCTTGTTAATAAGACCTTTGGACACACTTTCTCTTCTTTCCATACAGATACTACTTTTATATAGAAACCTTGAAAAAAATCTCTCCTGCTCTTACTGATTCTAATTAACAGCCTAACTTCTTAGTAGATGTACACATAGTAAGTATACTTTCACAGCACACGTTTTAACTAGTGTATGCCTTATATCACTACTTCCTAGAGCCTAAGTGTTGTGTGCAGGTTTTGTGTGTAACCTTCTGGAAAACAGTGCTGTATCATTGCAGTCATGATGTATAGTTTCTGGTGGTGATTTAAGCATGTAAATATGCTGAGTAATTAGACTACAAATGCATGAAATGCTGTCCATTTGACCATTCTTGAAATAGTAGCAACTTGCAAGTCTGACCAATCTACAGTCTTACACTAGTTTCTTTCTTGAGATCTCATTAGAAATCCCTTTGCAACCTCTAATCTTGCTCAAATAAACCCCCCAAAGTAACTGTGCTCAATTTCTCCATATTTTAGAGCTGATGCTATGCTGAAATTTTATGTTGTCTCTGTAGAAAAAGGGGAAATAGGAGTCTTAGTGAAGAGGAAATAGTTAAATAATATTCACTGTGATGATAAACTAAAATTAATGCATGGTACTGCTTAAATTCTAACACACCTTGATGCATTAAGATAGCAAAATGTTGTGGTTCTTTAAAACAGTCCTTGTAGTTTTAAAAGGTTATTACTAGAAGGTGAGAACCTCTAGCATGCACTTGCAGAATTACAGTCAAACTTACAAGCTACCTATTAATGCTTTTGGTTAGGATTTATGAGAACTACATGAAATGCCACATATGAGTTGGAGTGTGTATATAATTTTGCATATTCCATATCAGTGAGTAGCTTGTGGTTGTTTTGATGCTTAGTCTTTTTAATCTGAAAAGCAGTTCTTCATTGCTAACATTTCTGTCTTTGGGCACTTGGGCACCTACTGGTACACTTGAAATTACTCTGCATCATCTCATGTGTATTTGTGTGGCAGAAGACTTAAATTAGAGGTCATTAATGAAAACATTTTGGAGAACAGTTTTCTGAGCCATTCAATCAAGCTGCATGCCCACATGCTAAGAAGCATGTGTCTGCAGTTAGTTTGCTGCTCTGGAACAGACTAGGTGCCTGCATGAGAGGCCAGAACTCTTAGCTTAAATTTTGTACTAAAAAGCTTTTTTTTTTTAATTGGTGTGTCAGGATTCTATTCAGGAAAGGTTCATATCAACATCTGAATTGATAAGTTATGTCTTTTATGGAACATTTTTCTAATGCTAAAGTTGGAAGAATACAGCCTCTAAAGGGGAAGGTAATTGAATTTTGTATAAATAACAGTGTAAAATGTGGGACACTTCCTTGCACTTCTTTCAAAATTGGATTAAACATAAAAATGTTTACCTTCTTTCTCCTAGTAAATATTATAAATTCTTCCTCTAATGATTGTGTGTACTCTCAGAAATAGAACTGTGAAGTTGCAATGGCACACATACAAAAGCAAGATAACTATTTACAAATATAAAAATATTTCACTTATTTCATACATTGGAAAAATAAATTATATTCCTCTGAGATTTGTCTGTATTTGTCAATGACATTTTCTGTGTAGAGTGAGAATAGTGATGAATCCAGAGCCTTAGAAGGTAGTGTTAGAAAGGATATAGCAATATTCCTTATAAATAAGGTGGAATTCTTGTAACACTTTATGATACACTTCTACACTAAGAGAATCCATTGCCTTCTGAAAATTTTAGTTCAATCCTAGGACATACCCAATAATAATTTACTCAAGTAGCTGAAGAGTTCTTTATTAAATATTCTCTCCCCCCCCCCCCCATTTTCTTACTCTATTCATATTTATTTTTAAATAGCACTATTTTTGGTTATATCTATTCAAATGCAATACTAAAATGCATTACAGTGTTATCAGCCTGACTCCTGCCCATAGGGTTTGTTTTTTTTCCTTTTTCCTTTCTCTGGGTGAGAAGCAATATGATATGGCCTAAATGAGCTAGACTTTCTGCTACATCTTACCTTTAAATATAACATTAATTTTTTTCACTAAAAGTAAATCATGTTTATGTAATCTTCTGTCACACAGAACCTGCTGAGACAAATAGAATTGTCAGATAGTATGTACATCACTGCATCAGCGATTAGTAGTTTATTCAGCCTTACCCAAGAAGGTGCTCATCTGTGCCGTATCATAGCTAAGGTAAGGGGATATATGGACTAATCAAAAGTAAACTAGTAATACAAGTGAGTTATTCTACTTAACATAGTAGTGGTTGTGAGTTTTGTAATTTACAGTACAAGATAAAATTCTGCATTTCGGGAGACAAATAATCCAGGTAAAAGAACAAAATTTACTCTGAGAAACTTTTTTTTCCCTTTGCTGCTATTGCAAAGTTTACTCTACAGAGTTTATTACCACAATTATCCTATTAGATTAAAACAATAAAAGGGCTGCAATGCCCTAAATCTTTAATAAAGCTCAATGCCTGTGTAAGCAACTGCAGCAGGATGGTAAACTTCAACATACTTCTGGACATTGAATTAACTGTGGTTGTCTTTGTGCCACCTGAGGTATTATCACACCTTTCAGTATCTTTGGGCATTTTTTTGTCTTCCTGACAGTACTTTTTAAATTCCAGCCACGTAAGTGGAGAGAAGCTTTACAATTGCCCATGCATATGGCTGACTACACAGAGAAAGAGCAAGTCCTCTTCAGCTGTGTGTACAGAGAAGGTTAGAGATATTATTAAAGATGTACTTTTAGAAATACTTTGTATCCATTAGTTTTATTTTACAGAAAGACCTCATTACAGTTACTTCCAGCAATGTGTGTGTTCTCGTTTACGGAGTAGTTGATTCTAACTTTTGGTATAAATGAATAATTCATGCCAGGATCAATGATAGTGGCAATCCCTGCAGTGTTTGCACCTTTGGGGACAGTTGGATCTTGAAAAAGTGAGAAAGGCAGGGCACTAGGTGAGGTCTAGGACAGGTTTATCACCACTGCAGTGTATATAGAAAGAAGAAAGCTCTTTTCCTGAACTTCTGCTTGTGGAATAGTGTGCCAATCCCTTGTCCTGATCAGAGATGAGGTTGAACAGCTGCATTTAATTAATTTTATTTCTGATCTGCCTTTAGATGAATATTTGCACTGTAAATGGTATCGCTCTGTTTTGAAGGCTGTAGATGAGGTAGATTCAGAAATGTGTAGTGGATCCTGGTGACAACATGAGAGGTTTAATTTTTTCTAAATTGGTATTTGAGCTCCACTCAGTGGTATTTGAAAACAGTTAAAATGTTGAGTATTGAGGAAGCGCAGAACTAACAAATTGAGGAAAATTGGTCTTGTGCTTTTTATCATTGTGTGACTTCTGTAACAGTTTCATTTAGCATAAGTGAGGTCTGACCTTTCATAAATCACTAAATTAATTTACTACTAAAACCTGGATGTGTGGCAGATTTACAAGTGGTGAAATGCATCCCCTTAAGCAAAGAACCTTAAGTGGTGTTTGGTTGCCAAATTACAGTGGTGATTGCACCACCTGTCCTCTGTCTGTTTCCTCAGTGAAATACATTTGTCCCAGCTCGTCAGCATCTTTCATCCTCTGTATTGCCCCAGTTACCTGCATCAGTGACCAAGGTGGCTGAGGAGTTTTAACAGACCAGAATTTTGAATTCAGTCACAAGAGTAATCAGCTATGACAATCAAAAGTACAGGGTGATGGAAGGGGAGAAGTCTGGAACTGCCCCACTCATTAACAGCGTGAGAATAGGTTCAAATTTTGCAAAGATCACAAAACCTCTCATAGGTACAGAAGTTCCCTTCAGAGTTGTTATTTTATCTTCCATAAAATCTAGCCAGAGAAGCAGAATATTGATATACAGTAAATGCAAAACTCAACAAATCTCTTCACATAACCTTGAGGTCCTACATGATCTTGTGGATCACTGTTGTTAGCTTTTTTCCTGTCCCATATTATAAATTACAGCTCTAAACCACACAAAAATCTCAGATATGCAAACGAAGAACCATGATAATACTGTAAAGCTACAATATCGTAGGAACTGGTTTCTCACTTTACATTTTGGTAAGGGGTTCAGTATTCTCTCTCCTCCCTTCTCATTCCCTGCCAGTATCTCAACAAAATTTAAAAAGGCTTATAAGGTTTCCTTTATGCTGAAGAGGGATCTAAAATTTTATTCCACCTGGAGGCATTCTCTTTTCTCCTTTTCTTTCTTCTGTGAAAGTCATGTTGCTGACTCACCCTGGCAGCCAGCTAGCTGTTCTCATGAGCTATCAGAACTATGAAGACTAAGTTCTCTAACACAAATGAGTGGTAGCAATGGTGAGATAAGAAATGAAGGGAGAAAGCCTAAATAATAATACTAATAAAAAGGATGAATTCTGAACTAATAGAATAACCAACGTGAAGCTGTGAGTTTTGAACCCAAATATGTGGTGTTTGTCTGCAAGCAACTACATTGGTGGCAGCATAATGAAAACTCCATCAGTTTTGATAATTTTAAAAGCAAAAAGAGATTATGAGAAAAGAATCAAATACAGCATTTGTTGCAACTACTGGGGAAAGTTTTAGGCTTCTGTCTGCATTTCACATTCCTTCCCTTGGTGTCAAATACTGCTAAAATACTTCTCTGTTAAGTCTTACAACACATACTTAAGCATCACGCAATGTTACTAAGTTGCTGTATCATTTTCTTGGGTAGCATTGAAGGGATTTATTCACAAAAGTATTTTTTATTACATTATATCTATTAGGTTTTGGTCCTAGGATCTTTCATATTAATTAATATACATACATGTTTACAGCCCATGTTGGAAATGATTAAGGACAGCTACTTTATGGATGTATATATACTCAAGTCTTTGTCATGATTGTCATAGTTAAAGAAAAAAGTTTAGGAGTCCAAATTTTATATGTTACAGTGTGAAGATATAGATTGTAACAGTATAGCACTTTATAGGAACACCTATTTTGACCTTATTTTCAGTAGCTCTTCAACCATATGAGCTTCTCTTTTATATTTTATGATTAAGTAAAAGTTGTATGCAGTTCAGAAATGTAGAGGAATGTGAAATATATGCTAACAAAAATCTGTTTTAAACTAATAGCATATGGTTGTACTATCACTTAAGTGTCATTTTAATTGCTGCTTATTGATACTTCTTTGTAATTTTTGCATGAATGTCAAGTTTACTTTAATTGTGCTTGTAGTTGGTAAAAGTCAATCGCTTAAGCACACCTCCCACTGAGGCTATATTACTTTCTCATCGCTTAGTGTATAAGCATTAATCAACTTGAGTTCTCTGTGTGAGCTTAACATCCTCTTTGTTGGTGCTGTAATGATAGCTAATTTGGATAAATTACTAAAGGAATCTGCTCCCCATCCCCATCTTGTTTTAGTACTAGAGAAATATTCAGTGCTTCTTTTCTGATATTTTTGCTTTCCCTCTGCAGGAAGGAGGTGTAGTTGCTCTTTTTAAGATTTGTCGCCAGGATTGTTTCAGGTGCCTTTATCCACAAACGTTGAGAACACTGGCGTCTGTTTGCTGTGTAGAGGAAGGGATGCACCAGCTGGAAAAGGTAGGCACTTTGGAATTCTTTGCTGACTGCATCATAAAACAGAGAAGTACTGTCTTTAATCAGTTCTAGGAATTGATGATAGCTTGGTAGTGTTTGATACTGTGTTCCACACTCTGCTCAGTTTTTCTGTGCTGAACCATCTTCCGTCTTTACAAAATTAGTCTTAGTAATGGCATTATCCTAATCAGTTACTGCACAATTAAGCTTTCTAAGTGGGGATAATCTTCATAAAACAGGTAAACATGTTAGTGACTATGCTAAAGTGCTTTTTTCTCTTTTTTTTTTTTTTTTTAGAAACTCCAATATTTTAAATGAACCTTAAAAGACAGAAAACTTTATACCTCTTTAAATCCTTTCCTGATGCTCAAGTAGGGAACCTGCTTGTGGAATTGCGGTGATTTGCCAGAGTTGTAATTGCACAGAAAGAGCTAAAATGGCTACAGCAGTTAGTCAATAGAAAAATGTCTGCTAATTAGCAGCAAGTCTCAGAAAAGCTAATTGTAACTGGGACAGCAAACATCAAAGTATTATCCAGATAAAATTATATCATCTTCTTAGGCCCCATTCCTTTCTCACTTTTGCCACATACTGCTGTGTTTTGGAAAATGAACACTTCTGGTCACTAAATCATGATCTCATCCTTTGTATTCATAAAACAGTCATCTTCTACAGCTGAATAATGGCCTCTTCAAGTTAATGATAAATGATTTCACTGCCACTTTACACTGAAGTATTGTGTAATTTACTGTCCAGAATTCAAGCAAACCGTGACACAACACCTGCAGCAAAAAGCAAGTCTCTGAGCTTACAGTAAATGAAGATGACTTAAATTTTTTTTGACATAAGGCTGGTTCAGACTGACACCTGGATCAGTCTAAAAGGATCTTTCATTATGTCCATTATAATAGTGGAATTAAGAGTTAGAAGTGGAAAAGATGGATTCAACTCACCTGGTCCAATTCCTGGCAGCATCAACATGCATTTAATGTGGCCCATATCAAAGCTGATGAAACAGGAGTCATAGAAAAAGTAATAACTGTCAAGCTCATATGTAATTGATTTACTTTAATGTTGGTCACGAGTAAAATTGCTCACGGTAAACTTTGTCACAATCAGGATTGGAGTAGGGTTTAAAGGATTTTTAACTAAAATCCCTACCACCGCTTTCAGTAGTTCAGTTCAGCTGGACTTTCAATTCTTAAATCACATCTTTGCAAAACCTAAGTTTGCAACGTGATGTTAATCCTACTCATCTGAACAGAACAGACAATTCTGATGGGAGTATTTGGTTATTACTTTGCTAACCTCTTTGCCTAAAATTTTGTTGCTGAGGATCCATATGTTCCATGGGTCCAGTACATGCCTGAGTTTCTGGTGGGGGAAAATGGGATATTTCATATATCAAAAGAAACAAATTTTCCCTGCAAGGAGGTTAATGTCCCTCAAAATGCTAATGGAAGTTAAACAACACAGGTCAGTATCATGCTAAGTAATCTCTAAATAGTCTTTCAGCTGGTGACATCACAGGTTTGCCAGTTTATAGAGCTGAGGAAGGACAGTAAACAAGAGAGTTTTCCTATTCTCTGTACTCTTTTCACTCTTCTTATATATCTGTTTAGAAGCAACAAGATATTTTGACCATAGGGAAACTATGGAAAGTGCATGGAACAGATGACCAGTATTTTGATGTCACAAGTACCTTTATATATATATATATATATATATAGTCATCTTTAAATAAGAACAATTTTTCCCTTTCAAAATTTGAAGGACTTTTGCAAAGAACAAAAAAGAGGGTTGACAATATTAACATTCCTATAATTACAGAAATTACCATAGAACTACTTGTCTGACAGAAAGGGCAGCTTCTGTTATCCAACTAAATCCTGGGTGGTGGTGAAGCATTTAATCTGCTCTAATGTGAATATCATTATGCCACCTAGTGCATTAAAACATCAGTGCAATTTGAACTTGATGTTTTATGACAGAAATAAAGCTTGGCCTCCAAACAATTCAGATTAGGCAATCCAAGATTAAAAAAATAACTCAAACCACAAAGCACAACAAAACCACCCCCCCCCCCTTATTTTTCAATTAGATTTCATAAGGATTAAAGTTTTTAAAAGAACACTTAAAAGAAAGCAGCAAGAGCTCTTTCTAATGGAACATTTGTCTGGGAGATGAACTAAAAGGGGTGGAATACTTTCTACAGCAATTGCAGCGCTTAATTACTAAAGATGTCAGGAATATTGTTTATTTATCCAATGCTCTTTGATCTTGCTAGTTCAGTAGCAATGCAAGTAGATAACAAGAACATCTGTGTTAATGTAGACAGCTATTTAGAAAGCAAGCAAGGAAGCCAGTAATTCATATGAGGCAATCCAAGTAGAGAGTACTTTAACTTTTTTTTTTTGGTTTTTAAGACAGTTGAATGTTAGACTTTCTTTATAATTAGTGCAAATTTAACATGGCTGATGTTATGCTGGGCTTAAACCATTTGTCTTAGTGATTTTTTTGGATTGCAACGTGGGGATACTGTTCTCATTTACTAATGAAGGAAATAAAAATTGAGTGCTCGTTTCTAAAGATGTAAAAAATTGCCTATTTTAAGCAAAAATATGATTCTCAATTTTTTTTTGAATAATTCTTGTTCTTCCCAGCCACACATCTTTAAATATGTACGTGCACTACTCCCTTTCCAGTACACTTAAAAATAGCATTATTACTTTTTCATCAACAAGCTGATCTTTGCTTAATTACAATGAGCAAGTAATCATTGCAATGACTAGCTTTTACTCCTTCAGGTGAATCTAGTTGGGTGTGTATACAATAATGCAAAATCACTTGGTTAAAATGCCAGTTTTAGAATTGTTACTTCACTTGCAAGTACTTTACTGGCTCTTGAAATGGTACTGTTACTTTGTTGTACACTGAACTACAGAACTCCAGGAACTCAACAGTAACAAATTATACAATTAAAGTAGAAAGATAGTGAAGAAACAGGCTTATTTTGTGACTGTGGTCTGTGTGTAAATAAATGTGCTACATAAGCTGTGCTCCACTAGTGGTAATTTTGGTGCTTCAAGCTGTTTATAGATGTCTAGTTGTCTGGTACAATTTAACTTCATAAACCACTGTGACACCTGCAGGTTTGAGATAATTTTTTTTGGTTTCAGCTGCCTGACTAATCCCACTTCAGAGAGGATTGGAGAGATCGTGGAAAAGCAACCAGAATTTTCCTCCTTTGTATTATTACTGTAGCTGCCTGCGCTTGTTCCCAAGGGAACTTTATTATCTGTGTCTTGTGGCATTTGAGCATGTAAAGTTTTTAGGAGAAAGCTCACTGCATCATAACGGATGGTTATTTTCGGTCTGTGCATTCCAGGGTTTGCACAGAGACAATATATAACAGAGGTAACAGATAATACAGGAAAATAGCTAAAATCACCAAAACCAGAACTGCAAGGAGTTTGGGGAAGATTAGCATGACTGGAAAACGGAAGAACAATGTTAGTGTTGCACATGCAGGCCTGGTTTTGTATTCAGCCCTGATGTTTAGGACAGAGATACAATGATGTAGCAGGAGACTGTTTCTCTCTCACTGTTATTTGTTGAGGTTTCTATAACAAATACCTGAATCTTCATGAGTGCACTTTGGAAACTTAATTCACCTCAACATTTCCCATGTAGGAATTACTGTTGAAGAGCTGGAAGAGGTTGACATGCATTTCATGAAACTTAAGGTAAAAATAAAATTAAATAAAAAAAAAAAAAAAAAAAGAATCTTGATGGTCTGATAATGTGCATCCTGCAAATTACATTAGAAATAATTGTATTTCAAATACCACTTTCATTGCAAAGACACTCAATCTAATAGACATTTTCTTCAACGTGAAGCAACTTTGCCTGGAAAGAAGGATTGTATTTGAATACAATTGCACAATTTTAGCACGTTATTTGCCTAAAGGAGTTCTTGAGCCCTTTCCCTCCCAGAGGCTGCATTAGGTCCTTGTTTTGCAGAACTCTCTGAACAGAGAGTCTCTTGTATGTATGCTGACATTAAAGACTGTGGCAGTTTCTCTGCTACAGGTTAGTCATTAGTCCATACAGTACTTTTTATTGACTGATGCTAGATGGCTTTCCAATTTTTGCCCTACACTGAAGCTCAGTTGTGTGATTTTCACTGAGGCAAGCTCCTTGCTGCAATAAAAAAGGTGTAGAATTAGTTTAGACATAAATAGCAAAGAGAAAGTGCAATACACTGCATTTTTCACCATGCATATGTAACATTATTACATTAAAAAGCTGCAAGTCAGCTGGGACCTAGATTAAGGCTCAACTGCCACAAAACTGTAATGATTTAAACAAATATTCTAGCAGCTGCCTAAATATTAATGCTGTGCAGTGTATGTTTACTTACACTGTTTAAACTACTTCAGAAAGTAAGACACCTGGAATCAACTCATAAAGAGAAGATATTCTGGAAAGACTGATGACAGTAGTTGTTACTTTCATTAATAAAACCTTCTTTTTAACAAATGACACAGCTTTTATCGCTATACTTTAAGCAAAATTGTCTAGATAGAGATTAGAAATTGCTTTGAATCCTTTATTTTAAACGTATTATATCAAATTACTTAACTCCAGGAAAAGCATCTGGAGAAAGGAGGAAGCTGGTTAAAAGTGTACAATATTTGTGTTTGGGAAACTATGAATTTCATGAAGACTTCTTAAACATGAGTGACCTTAAATCTATTGTTCATGATGAACACAGTCTGATTTTTAACAGCAATCATTATCTTATCTTATGCACAATAATAATTTCTGCGTGGCAGAGATGTAGTCTGTCAATGATACATCTGAAAAACAAGCTTTTGGTGAGAATTAAGTAGAATGTTTATTACAGAACCTGCAACTACAACTTATACGTCGCTTCACTGAGCTCCAACCACTTTGGAGTTTTGTTGCAGATTAAGTGTATGTGCTGCCTTAAATCTCAGCTACTAAAACCACTGAGGTTTGTGTAGCTGTGGTACGACACAGAGGTGAGAATTATGGAGAAGGCTTTGATTACTAAAGCTTGAAAGACCTGGTATGAGAGTCACCACATCTAAAATCTGGACACAAAAGTTACCTGATGGCCCATGGATTTCACCGTCACAGCATGTGCATGCTCCACAATAACGAGGGGGTTTATTTTCATAGTACCTGTTATATGATGAAATAACTTTGTACCATAGAAAGTGATAAATTGTTAAGGGGCCCTTATCTTCCACAAAACCAAGTCACATGTAGAGTTATTCATTCCAAGTTCTTCATGGGTCATGTTGACAAACATTCTCAACACTGTTTTGTGAAGAGGATTGTCCTTGTTTGTTTCTTGAAGTAGTGCTTGTTGACAGGAAAAATGTGAAGCTTCCCAAATGCCTGGAAAGAAACTTGAAACTTTCTTTCAGCATGCTTAAAAGCACAGAACATTGGCTTATGTGCTATAAGAACATGTGAGATGATTTACATGGAAAGAGTTCAACTGATGTGCTCCTTTTACAGCCCTTTGTGTGGAGAATCAACTCCTCTGGTTTGCATAATGCACCTTTTTCCATCAGAGAACATTGTTTTGGCTCATCTTCCATGGCAGTTTGTAGCCAGGCTTTGAAGTCACACTTGTGAAGTTATGAATAGTAAGCAGGAATAGATAAAGAGATTTCTTTTGTTCTGGATTTTGAGAGGGGAGGATAACCTTTTAAAGACTAATTCAGGCAACTTTAGACATGCAGTGCAAAACACAATGAAACTTGGTGTCGTTGTAGCTGGGAACTGTGTCTCACTGTTGTCATTAGGTAATTGTGTAGGTCATAGAAGAATGTAGATGTACAAGGAGACAAGGGAATAGTGTGTGGAGCAACACTTTTAGAATGCTGCTTTTCACATAGCCTTTTTGATAACCAGGCAAATCTGTTTTGGTAGCTGTATTTGTGGTACAATTAGATAATGTGAAGTTCTAGGCTTGCAGCTCTTTAATTTACTGGACACTTCTTCTCAGTAAGGCTGTTTAATTAATTGGCAGTGAAAAATGTGCTGGGTTTGGCAAATTACATTTCTGTCAAAGCCCCTGCAAGATTCATTAAATCATATCTGAGAGTGCAGGAGCTGCCCTTCCTCAACTGCTGGCTTCATATGTATTAGGTGGTGTTTCAAGTTTTACCTCCTGATTACACTGCTACGTATTAGTAAATGCAATTTCTTTCAGCACAATCCCAGGCAAGTGTAGCAAGACTTCTTAGGTCGTTGCAGAATCTGATCATCATCAGTTGTGACAGGTTGCAATTCTAGGGCAAAACGCTTTGGAAGTCATGGAAATATTAATGAAATACTGAAAAACAGTATGAAAACATGTTTAAAAACCCCAAAACAAACAACAAAGCCCACCTGACCCCCCTCAAGTTCTCACTTCCTCTGCCCCCAGCCCCACCTCAAAGAAAATAACAGCAAAAAAACCCTAAACCTACAAAGAAACAAAAAACCCAAACAAACAAGTAAAAAAAAACTCAACCAAAAAAAAAACAAACCAGTGATGGATAATCTCTGCAGTATCATTTGATCTGTTGGAAATCTTCTGCCAGTTATAAAGCAGATTAAAATTTGTTTGCCTTATGGTAGTATCTATTTTACAATGCAAAGACAAAAACATGGTTTGTTTTGATGACTTATTCAGGAGACATGGAATTGAAGACAGACATGTTAGTGCAGGATTATGGGACATTGCCAGATCGAAGTATACACAAAATGCTCTGGCTGAGGTCACTGCCATTATTCCAGTTCTGTTAAATGACTAATTAAATCATAGTGGTTGTGTTGTTGTAGCCCTGATGGTCTAAAGAGATATGTATCAGTTGCTCTAATAAAAGATATTATGTCTCCTTATAAACCTTGTTTCATTTTAATCGTATTATAGATTTTAGAAGAGAGAGAAAGGAGCCAGCAAGTGTAGCACTAGAGATAAACATTTTGATAATACTGGTAACATAGGACAATGTGAGACTAAGCGAAGGAGCTGGTGAGTAGCTGCCTTTGGAGGACACAGGCTCTGCTGTTTATCAGTAGATCCTCATTTAGATATCAGCCCTGGCACAGACTCTGCAGACTTATACACGTGCACTTAGCCTTAAGCAAGAAGGCCACTACCTGTTAAAAATGTCAAAAGGGATGCACATCTGATCTGTTCATGACAGGATTCAGACTATAATAAATTTCACAGAGTAAATATTCATTTGGTGATCACTGAACATATGCTGTGTTAAAAAACAAAACTTTCAGTCAGATCAAATAGGTATGAGACCTTTCTGATAAACCTTGTCTTTTCAATAGGGGTGCAAGAGGCAGGCTGTGTGTTGACATACTAAGTCTGTCTATAAATTGCTAACAAAAGCACAAGCTGCCTTCTAACCTAGCTATGATCATTTTAAGTCTTTTGCCTTCAGTGTAAATCCTTCCTTGTCACCCACAGGTTTAGACTTTGCTACCCTTTGTCCTGTGCTTAAAGTGGCATATTGCCTTAAGCATGGATCTGTGATAATACGTCTGCATGCAAAATCTTTGTAACAACCAAAGCAGCCCTGTTTTATTTGTTCTGTGGGTTTGGGGTTTTGGTTGCTTGGTTAGTTGTTGTTTTTTTTTTTTTTTTTCCTTGGGGGAGAGTGGTTTGGTTGTTTGTTTTTCTGTTTGTTTGGGTTTTTTTGGGGGGTGGTGGTATGGCGTTTTGTTTCAGTAAGACCCGATCAGGAGAAGGCACTGCAGAGGTGTTCAGATACTATCAGTGATGTGCTGAGAGTAAATCTTCACACTGCTCTGTTGTATTTTTCATTCATGGCTCCAGAGCAATGTTCATGCAGAGAGCTCATATTATTAGGCGTACTTTGGCATTCGGTTCCCCTATATGATGCAGTCACTGTAGGTGGAACAATTTCTATCCCCTCAGCTCTGCCTTTCTATACACTTCTTTTATTTTAGCTGAGGTGCAGAAGAGAGACTCCTCAGGGCATTTTTTTTCTTGTTTTAAAATGGTATGTTTCACTGAAATAGATTTTGAAAGCTGAAAAGGAATGTCCTCAAACTATGCCAAGTTTCTGAGGTGTGTGCTTCAATGTGCAAGATCAAATTGGAGCAGTGTCTGTAGACTGCCATTCCTCTAACATAATTTTGAAAATTTGAGCGGGTGCCAGGTTACCACTCTGCACTTGTTTGGCTCCCATATAATTTACACATGGTTTTTGCAGTCAGTTATGTTGGTATTTTATGCTATCTATTGATTTTAAGTTTCACTAAGTATTCTATGTAAAGCACTCCAAATAGCTCTAAATTTATGTTTCAGGAGTCAGAATGTTAAGAGAATTTTATAAATGAAAAATAATTTGGAAATCACCAGATGATGATTTTTTTGTAATGATTTAAAATATTGCTTAGAGCAATGATAATGATCAGGGCAGCAAATGATCCACGAATGACACCTGAAAGAACAGAAGCCAACACATCAAATGACAGGTGGGTTTTCCCTACCTAATAATAATACTAATAATCTATCAAGCAAATTTAATTTTAAGATGAAAGAAGAAGCTTACTCAGCTCCTAAACTGAAGGCAGAGATTAATGAGAATCAATTGAAGCATTTAAAAAGAGTGCAGGGAGAGAGCTATTTTGGACCTCAAATATTCCTCTTGATATTCTGTGATAGAGACAGAAAAGAAACTGAAAAGACATGGCCTTACAGAAAGACTTATTAGATGAGTGGCTTTCATAATTCTTCTTTTCTTCTCACTCAGCAGGAAACTGTTGCATCGCATATCTGCATTTGTATCCATATGTAAACACACATGCAGAATGTGCTTATGTTGTATGTATTAAACAGCATAGCTGTAGCCACAGGAAAAGTGGGAGGAGAGACGGGTGAAAATACTTATTGAGACAGACACATGAGATAGCTCTCCCCTTACAGAATTTCTGCTGAAATTAGATATGCTACTCCAACTGATCCATCCTGCTTCAGGCTTCATGACTCAGTATTGCTGATGATTTTTGTGACTTATTAGAAAAGTTCAAAGAGTTTACTGCTCGGTCTTCATCTCTTGTTTGGTTGACATTTGAGCTTGCCTAAGCCTCCACTGTTTTCCTTTTTTGCATGAAGAAAAGCATACCTACATAGATTTGGTTAAACAACAGGGGTTTAAATGTCTTTGAAGCCTGAGAATTCAGTACTGGCATTATTTTCCTTTCTAAAGCTTCTGACTCTTTTATTTTCTTGCTTGAATTAACTATGACACTTGAAGTTATCTAGTGCTCTGTGTGGCTTCTTGTCTATCTATTCTTGTTTGCAAAACATTGACTTTCAAATTTTTTACACACATTTAACTTTGAAACACTGAGCTCTCACAGATTCACATTACTGCAAAGCAAAAGAAGAAAATTGTTTCTTCATTCATCTAACTGCAGCTACAGAATTCCTCACTAATGTAAAACTATACTTACAGAAATACTGAATGACTAAAAATAAAAAATCATTCTCCTAGTGCCAGGTGATTTAGATTTCTTTTCTTTAGGGTATGCCAGTTGGAAACAGATAGCTTATCGATCTTCTGTAGTTTTTTAAGTCATCCATAAATGAGCTGATCTCAGTCATACCGGAGGATAACAAAATGGAGGCTGCTAGGCAGAGTGACTGGCTTACTTTGATCTGGTTATGAATATTGGTCATCTGTTGGGGTGACAAGTTGGCGCCTGAGAGCGCTGCAGAAAATTGTTTCTCTTTACAAGAAAATCTATATTCTGAATTGGCTTCTCAGCTTGACCACTTCCTTGGGTTTGTTTTTTATAGTAGCTCAAACTAGCAAAATATATAAACCTCAGCTTATGCTCAACTTAGATGTTGGCTCTTTTCCAAAACTACTTTTATAATTCTTGTATTCCCATTCATGTTACTACCCTTCCTTGGGTTCAACATGGAGTTAACAAGCCTCTTGCATCACAGAACTTATAAATGTTCACATGTGCTTAAGCAGTGAAGCTGTAAGAGCCTGCTGAGACACAGTGTTCAGTACAGGTGTAAGCTGGGAAATTTTCTAGCTGCAGGTACTAAGGAATCTTTGCAAATCTGGTCCCAGCTGTGCTCCCTAAATGCACAAGCTCTGGATATTGTTACTGAGAGGAAAACTCACAAATTTGTGTTTTGCAAAATCTCATTTAATACATGTACAGTTGCTTGTGGTTTTTGTTTCTTTTCACCCAATGTTGCTAAAATTATGGCCAAAATACATGGTTCGAAACCTCTTTTTCCTTTCTTCCTTTCCAGTACCTATCACTGCAACAAAGTGAGAAAACACCTTACAAAACAGAGAAAACGTACATTCACAAAACATTTTTATGAAAACAGCTTTGACCAGTTCTAGCTCTGGCCACTCTTAAACTTTCCACCAGTAGATTTGCTTGGTTTAAGTGAGTTACTAAGCCTTTTCTTACCTCACATTAGTATTGAGCTAACAGCTGCCATGTGGCTCAGCTAAAGCTCACCCATGGTATGTATAAGTATCCCTGTATTTCTCAAAAAAAGTGAAGGTTAAACAATAATGGCAGGTGATGTTTGTGCATCAGTATAATGGGGGTTTTAACTTAGGTTGTTTGCAGAAGACCACTTAGATTTGGCGCTCTGCCTGATTTATACTAAAACTTTCATGTTTCATAAAGCATCTTTGAAAACATTTAAAGAGCTGTTGGAAAAACAATCTCATCCGTTTAAGATGATAATCCTGTTTTTGAAAAAACTAAACATCTAACAGCATTGCTCATATATGATCTGAATCTTACTTCTCTTGCCTATCATTAAGTTCCCAGACAATGGCTCTTTCACTGGCTGTTCCTTTCCGTGACAGTACTGTCTAGAGCTTTTCCTTTTCAGAGGGCTTTCAGTTTATTCATCTGCAGTTCTTGGGAATGAATAAGCAAGCTTTTTTATGGATCAGGGCATAAAGATATGCAAAATCAGTCTTAATTTTCAGAGATGCTTTGCTGCGTGTCATAGAATATTAGGCTTTCCTCACCAGACTGTGCATTGAGAGGTAGGTAAAACCTACAGATTAATCAAGGCTGGTATAAACCTAAGCTGGAAGCTTGAGCTGAGTTTTTAGTGTTATTCTTTAATTTGGAAGTCATCTGGAGTCCTGAAGATTGTCTCAGGCCTTGCGCATAGCTGGTTTTGTTTAACTCCATGAGCTTGTAGACTTCAAGTAAAAGTTTGATCTAACAAGGAACTTCATCTGAGATGATGTTTTGCAGAAGGAATCCCTATGGGACCATCAGGTGGAATTAAGACAGTAGAAGTCTTTCTGGTAAGTCTTTCCAGTTTTTATGAGAGCTCATCTTTGTCACTTTGCTCTCACGAAGAAGGTGCATGAAAGGTTCTCCAATAAGTTAGCTTCACCAAGGGCAAGTCTTGCCTGACCGACCTAGTAACCTTCTATGATGGAGTGACTACTTCAGTATCCAATCCAGTCTTTTGATTAGGCCTGAAATAGAAATAAATGGGTGAAAATGTCATAATGGAGAAATCTGCACATAAATCAAGCTGGTTAGGAGAGAAAAAAAATGATATGGGCAGAGTTCTTACCAGTATCTTTTTATATACAATGCAAACATATAGAAAGTTCAGATAACTTAGAACCACAGGTCATTATTCTTGCCTTCAGGAGGAGCTCTTTCTTCAGTATTAGGAGAGCTGTATCTTAATGACTTTGGTTCTGCAGCTCCTATGCTAAGCTTCCATGCCCATCTTTGCAGCCATATCCTCTGACTCATGCCAAGCACACAGGTCAAAACATGCACTGTTACCCAGCAGGATGACAGTTAGCATGTAATAGCTGCATTACTTAGTGATAAACCTGTCCATAATAAACCTGTTGTGTGTGTTTTTCTATGCTGAGAGAGGCTGTCATCCTCCAGACCCAGACAGATGAAAATGAAGAAGTAAAAGAGAAAGGAGGGTTATTTTCTGAGAAACAAGTGTATTTCTGATGGACACTTTAAAATAAACCTTGCTATACTGGCATCATTTATACCATGCTTTTAGCATCAATCTCTGCTATCCTAATAAAGCATTCATTTTCAGCATACAGTCCCAGATCCCTGGCATGCACAAAAGGTAAAGAAGGAAGCACACTGTTGTCAGGAAGCTTAAATTTGTCATACAGGTGTCAATAAGTCAGAGACTCTACCTTCATAGAACAGAAACTGGAGCCCTTTCTGAAAGGGGTGCGTGACAGCCTTGATCTGACAAGGCGATGCAGAGCTAGTTGCTCCTAAGGCTGAAGCTGAAGTCCTGTGCCACCAGAAACTTTATCACATGAAGATGAGCAGATAGAGTCATGCAAGTTCTACATATGATGACATCATCACATACATGTGATGAAAACATTCCCTGCTCAGTCTATTATCCACAAATCTTCATCTGTATTAAGTAATGCTCCATTTTGCTATGTCTAGCTGAGATAAAATTCATCTAGTGTTCTTTTATTTCTAACCAGTGTCCCTGATTAATGTTTATGAAATAAGGGAAATTAATGGAATCTAAAAGAAGAGGAAAAAAACCCCAACCCACAATTCCTATTATATAAGTAAAATGAGAGAGCAATGCTGAGATTGAAATCGTCTGGTAGCCTGACTACTTGTTGCTTGTTGCTTGTAGGAAATCTGAAGTCAGAGCAAGACCCCTGTGGAAAGTACTGGTGGCTGTGAACAGGCAGTTACTCTAGCCTTTGGTGAAGTAGGAAAGAATATACACGTTCTAGATTCCTGGAAGTAGGGCTGGGCATTTCTCCTACTGAGAAATATTCAGTTCAGTTGTTAATGGAAAGAGAGGGAATTTCCAGTTTTGTGATAGCACAAATTGATTTATAAGCCTGATCTTCCCATCTGTGACGTATCCTTTACGTTCACACACACACACGTCTAATAGGCAAGTAACAATTTAAAAAGCAGGTAGATAGTTGTTTTATCTTGTTCTTTTTAATATGATTCAACAAGTAGACATAACAGGAGCAGTTACGTGGGTGATAGTCATTCCTGCAGTTTGTCATGTCTGACGAACAACAACCTGCGCGCTGAGAAGAGAGCAGGGCTGTTATGATAAAGTGAAATGCTGCCTTTGCCTCAGCCTTGTTTTGCATATGTTTCTATTTCCTGCCCTGGGTGAAATTCTTGAACTTAGCAGTTTACTTTATGAGATGAATTGTTTTTCTTCCTTAGCCACAAACAAGCACTTGTGAGTTTCTCAGCAATGCGGAGCTGTCCAGACTGCAGGGGATTGGGCTTGTTTGTTGCCTTCAGACCTGCATCATAGTTCTGTTTTGCTGCGTGGTGCCAGTGATTTAGCTGGCTGTGAGAAAACTGGGGGTCAGATTAAGATTCAGTCTACTTGCTGTTTACTTCTGTTGATTTCTCTGGTTTGTCATATAATCTATTTCTTTCTATTCCTGCTCTATCTTCTTTGTCTTTGCCCCTTTGTACTACCAGACAACTGTTTACATGTTCTCCCTTTTTTCCCATCTCTGTGATAATAAAACTGCTGTTGGCAGAGTCACATAGCTTCTGTTTGAAGGAAAATCTGTGTTGAAATATAGCACAATTTTTGGAAAGTATTTTGGATTTCTGCTAGGAAAAGGCTAAAATCCTTTCAGAGATCAATGGCTATAGAAATTTCTGTACTTACCAATGCCAAGTGTCTACCAGACAAGTGCTGAGAGAAGTGAGGAGAAAGGCACAAAGTCCTAAAGGTAGGCTTCATAAACACTGAGATACTGCTTCCTCTGTCTTCAGCAACTTGAAACAACTGTGTTTATGTCAGTTCTGTCAAATGAGTAGTATGACAAATTATTTCAGTATGGAAGAATAGCATGAAATCTCCTTATAACAGTCTTTTGCCTGTAAGAAATTGTTGTATTTAATGTAAGCTCTCAAAATATTCCATTAGATAAGACTGAAATGAAATTTTGATTGTATTTATTTCTTTATTTATTTATTTCTCAGAGGCCTGGGAAAAGAAAATCCAAAGCAAAATCTGAGAGTAGGGATGATGTGAATATAGACAGACTAAGGGTGACTACATATCTGGCCAGAATTTTCAAAAGTAAGTTATTCCTAATATTAAACTTCAGTATTTTTGGATTCCAGGTTAAGTCACTACAATGAAAATTGGTATCTAGCAAGTTGTGGATATCCACTGACCTTCAAGTGGAAATTGTATTAATTCTATAAAACTAATATTTAATTGCCTTAATTAAGTTGGCTGATAATGTATTATCAGCGTTACTGCCATTCTTCTGATGTGCACACAGTTTAAGATTATTCACTAAGTGGGTTTTCTTCAGGTCAGCTGTGGGTTTGTGGTAAGATTTCTGTTCTTGGGGTAGTTAAGCTGTCACCGAAGAACTTTAGACAGAGAATTACAGAATTATAGAATAATTTGTGTTGGAAGGGACTTACCTAGTCCAACCCTCCTGCAGTGATCAGGGACACTTACTAGATCAGGTTTCTCATAGCTAGGTGGTTATTTTCCTTTCAGAGGTTAAAAAAGATAGGTCAAAATAGGATAAGAAGTTGATTATCAGTCAGCATGGAGGAACAGATCCACTGTCAGAGCTAAAAGGCTTATTTGAGTGCAAAATCTGGAAAGAACCTGAGCATTGCTGTATTTGAGCCTTTTTAGCTGTAGTGATCTAGGAGGAATTAAATTCTCCTTGTATTTCTGTCTCTAAAAAGATTATCATATGGCATTTTAAGGACATAAAAAATGAGCGATAACCCTGAGTGTGGTTTGAAAACTTCAAGAGTGAAATGCAAGTTGAAAGTCGGTTTTGCCAACTTGTTGACTCACGCAGCGTAATCCACACATTGTGTTATGCAATAGTGGCACCCAGTGGAAGCTGGAATTACAGCAAAGTTCCTGTTGCTGCTGTTGAGGCTTGCCCAGATCTACCCGAATTTCGCACTGCAAGCACAGACTCAGGAAGGTTAGGTCTATGAAGACCAAAGCTATGCGCACCCTAAGCCTTCTCTAAAACAGCAACTTTTACCTGTCAAGGCTTTTAAATTGAAAAGTTTAGGCTGAGTTTTTATCTATCTATTCACAACAAACTCTGGAGACTGTGAGGGCCTTTTTCCTACAGGATAGACCCTCTGCTTTAGCTGCATTATTTCCAAAGCCTTAAACAACATCTAATGCAAGAGCATTCTAGGGAGTGTAGGAAAAATGCCCTTTACTCCTACTGCCCTGAAAGTACTGCTTGAATAGTGACAGTATCAGGCCCTCAGTGATATGGTTTAGTGGTGGTCTCAGCAGTCCTGAGGTAATGGTTGGACTTGATGATCTTAAAGGTCTCTTCCAACCTAGTTGATTCTATGATTCTAAAAGCTTGGAGAGAAAGTGAAGAGCAATGTGTGTGCATAGGGACAAGGGGGAACGGAAGGGAAGCACAGCTTCTGATTCAGTCACTGACTGGGTTTAGATGCAATAGTTTGAATAGTCTGTGAAGTGTATGAGAGAGAACGGGAGGAATGCCAGATGTGTGTCATGTAGGAGTTAAGAGAGTCCCTAGGGAACACATTTTAATGTTTAAAATTTGGGCAATGCTAACAGCAACCCCACCAAAAGTAAATGGATATTAATAAGCTGTAAGCAGATCAAACTCCCTGTAATGTGGCATCCTTGATATTACAGTGTGCGTGGAATATCAGATTTCTCTAAAGAATATGTTATTTACTACGAGGCTGGTCAACATGCTGCTCCAAGGGGAATTAGGCTATATGTCATCTTCTGCTTATTGTTTTCTTTGGAGTCATGTGTTACACAGAGTTGTGGTGAATAGGGATTTGGAACTGACTGACTTGTAGTGTCAAGGAATTGAATGAATTAAAAGAATATTCCTGTCTACCTAGTGTTATTGAGCTCAGATTTCAGTTTCGGGTTGCATGTCTACTCAGTGCCTAATATTATCAGAAAAATGTGTTTAATGAGGATGATGATCTCAGTTCCTAGAAACTTTTAAACTTTAGCTGGTTTAGCATCCTCTGACATCTCTTACTCTCATCTTGCTCTCCCCCCAACCCCTCCCAGCCTGTTTTTTTGTCTGCAATTAACATTTCATTGTAAACCCTGGATGCCTTGGCATTTTGGCCATGCTGGAATTTTTTAGGTCTTTAAGCATGCTCAAGTAATTGTTGCTTTGCAGGCAAGAAAGAGTTTAAGGAAGGAAGAATGATAAGTTAGACCAGTTTGTACACTTTGGAGTTTTTTTCAGAGGTACAAAAGTCATTAGGCAGAAGAGGCTTCTTATTAAGTGCATACTCTGTCACTGTTGCAGTATTTTGTAAGTCACCAGGACTTTCTGCTGATTCGGCTGCTATTCACTTTAGGATATACTCTTATAATTTCTGGAGAAATGGCTGCTTATTTTAATGGTAAGAGGTAGCATCATTACAATGACATTTATTCAAGCTTTTTGTGGCTGTAGGTAACTAGATTTTTATTTTAATTTTATAGCACAGGGTGTGAGAGCAAAATTAAGTCACTCAGGAGTAAGAAGCTGCCTCAAATGTGTGAAGTGAACTTCTTGGCTGATCCAAGCATGGTGTTTTACTACCATCTCGACTGAGGCAGAAATTCTGACAAAAGAGAAGGTTGCTAGAATAGATTAGTAATTCATTTTTGAGCTAGATATGTTATTTCTTCTAAGCAAAATTATTAAAAGGCATAAGATACTTTTTGTCCCTCACTAAAGATTGCTCCCATCTCATCCTGTATCCTGGAAGAACTGGGTTTCAAGTCACAGAGTCTCACCTAGGAAATACTCCCAGATGAAGCCATATGTCCCCCGACTTCCTGCTCATGTTAGAAGAATTTATTGTGTGTGTTCAAAGGCTGTAACAATTGCCTTTCGCCTTACTCAGAAGAGGATTTTTGAGGAATTTTGCCCCAGGGAACTGGCAGTGTTTGAATTACCCAGCCCATGGTACTTCTCTGCTGCTGTGTCAGATTATGTCAAGAAGCATGTGCTACACCTTCACTCTACTGGCTTTGCCACAAAAGTTGTATTGCAAATGATATTGATGTAACTCTGAGTAAAACATCCTGTGTGCTATTCCACTTCAATTCATCTTCCCCTCAAGCTCCTTTAAACGTGAAATAACATACTTGCATCCTATTTTGCCATAGTTTTACCACTTCTCTGCTAAAAGGATTTCTGTCTTGTATGAACCAGTGAAAATGAAGGACTTGCCACAAAATGCATGAAGAAGGTAAGGCACCTAGGGCATTGGAGAAGACATTAGGACAGAGAAGTCCAATTAATCAGATGAAGACTTTCATTCTGAAAAAGGACAGGTAATGGAGACATACTCATGTAATTACAATTGATTTTTCTCACAGAAAAAAAAAAAAAAAAAGACGCAAAGTATGTCAATTGCTGAAAGTGGTAATGGAAAAGGAAGTAATTTTAAATAGAGATGACACTAGCCTTTTTTCTTTCCTTTTCCCTTTTAATTTTTAAAGAAAGCTATGAGTGCTGACTTCTAATCCTAAAAAGAAGGCAGGCAGGGTAAGCCTATACCAGTAAATGATATTTCAGAGTAGCAGGAAAGAGACATAACAGAGACAGGAAAGGATGTAACAATCAAAGACCTTTTAAGTGACATGGATTAAGATTTACTATTGAATTAAGAAAGATCAGTTGTTCAAGCTCATTAAAAGATGAATGATTAGACTTTTTTTTAAATGGTTCGTGGCCAGCTGTTCTGAACAGAAATACAATTGCAGTTTCCTTTAAACTGCTTCAAGCTTTGAGGTAGGTACTGTCTTGCACTTACCTTGGCCATTCATCTTGGTTTGAAGTGACTTCTGTGTTTTATCTCTGGTTAATGGTGCTCTTCATTAAGACATCAAAAAATCTAAGCCATGGGTGTCAATAAAAGCCTAGCTAATATCTCTGTTGCAGCTGTGCAACTAGTCCAAAAGGGCTAGCAGCACACGTGACAAAGTAACACCCTCCAGGCTTTGTGCATAAGGAGTGGGAAGCCTTAGCTTTTTGTCATGGCAAGGACCATCTAGAAGGTAGTTTGGATCTAACTTGCTCTAAAGGTTTGCTCAGTGATGTGACTAATGAATATCCAGAGTTCACTGTGAATGGATTTTTGGATCTGAGAAGATCCAAGTGGAAATCAATAGTTAAGTAGAAGCAAGTATGTTGTTTCTAGAGTTACCCGGATGCCTGATGAAAGATGCTTTGCAAAGCAGTTTAAAAAGCGTTTTAGCAAAAAATCTTAAAAAAAACCCTCTACATTGCTCTGCTGAAGTCTGAGTGCTATTATAAGCATACATAGTCTCTTTGGTATCTGACTGTTAAATGTAAAAGCTGTACTCTAAAAGTGTCAACTAGTGATTGTAACTTCAAAGAATGACATAACAGTGTCAGAAAGAAAAGCAAGGTGGAAAGTAATTTAAAATTTGTGTGCATTCAAGGGCAATATCATGTGTATATGGATGGTAATGTAGCTGTTACATACACGTCTAGTAAATATACTGATATTTAATACACCTCAGAGTTAGTAAAATTTCACATTGTTGAGAAAAATTTTATCCATAGGCTTTCAGAAAGAACTGCTCAAAGTTGTTGAGTTAAAGCACTTAATTAGAGTACTTCAGTGGTGGTGTTGCTATCTTTGCTATTGGCAATATGGAAATTATTTGATGTGGAACAACATGGAAATAAATTAATGCTATTTGATTTGGGTATTGGGGAAAAGAATAGTCATAGACCAAATCCCTATGATACTAACTATTGTATGTGCAAACACACACACACAAAGTTGCTTCAAGAACTGACAATTCTTTAAATATTTTGAAAACATATTTATATTTCTATAAATATTTGAAAAGCCCACTTGTTCAATTTAACAGGGCTATTAAACAGAATTTTAGAGCAGAAATTGTGAACAGAACATCTAAGTGTCTAGGCACTCTAAGAGCATTCATAACTGTGAAGACCTATAGTGAAATTTGGGATAATATGGGATGCGGAACAGTTCTTAGCTCAACTAGGTCTTGATCCTGTAGACAGACATTTATTGATGGCTCCTAACTTCACTAGGGAAGGATAAGACTTCAGTTTGTCATGTGATTAATGTGCCTGAATTGCAAGGCACATTTAACACATTGTTTTATGAAACTAAGCTTGTACATGTTCTTTGTTCATGGAAAGTGAGACAGTGGTTCTTAGCACACCAGAAACTCAGTCCAAGACTAAGTTTTGAATGATCTTTACGAGAACATCTCTTCTCAGTAAAATCATATGTAGAGAGCAAAAGAAAACATGTATGAGATATTGGTCTGAACTTCTTGTTGGGAAGCTACTAATCTAGAATAAAACAAAGAATAAAAAGTGTGGGTTATTTTTCAAAGTTATTTGCACATACTGGATTATCTTAAGGTCATTTCCAGTGCTAACTATTCAATGATTCTGTGATTATTCTCTTTCCTCCCAGGAACCTTTTTGGCTTTGAATTTGGCATAATTCATTTATATTGTCTTGTTTTGCATAGCTTAATTTGTTCATCAGACATCAGTTAAAATAAATTTCAAAAATATGGCAAATTCATCTCCGGTTAAAAATGGTGGGAGTGATATAACATAGACTTTGCACTGGCTCCCTAGCAATCACTATCATTGCTTACAGTGCTAACTCAGTCTCACTGGAACACTTCCCCAAGGGTTAGAAGAATGTGACCAGGGCTCTACCTGCTGCTCAGTGAAGCTGGACACAGTACAGAGGTGGCTGAAACAGCTTCCAATCCTAATATGAACATGTTCACAGTTATTTCTTCCCTTTGTTCTTTGTCAGCTGAAATATTGCAAAAGTATTCCCATTTCACTATTTTATTTACAATTTAAATTAATGTAAAATCATATTCCCAAGCAAATGCAGTTTATTCTGTTTGCTAGTGTTGTTGAAAAGGGAGAATGCCCTGCAAACAAGTCTCAGGAGAGAATCCAGTAAGCCACTATTTCATCCTAGTGTCTAGTAAGACACTGTCCTTCAAAGCAGCATTTTCTTTCTGTGAGACTGACTCTTTGATCTGTAAAAGAATATGAACTGGTTTTAGAAATTTGGTGTACTTTCATCTAAAGTTATGTTCTTTGGCTGCAAAGATTCAGTAGTTCTGATCTCAGAGTGACATGTTTAGCAGCAGGACATGTTTAGACCTCTGTTTTCCAGCTGTTACACTTTTATAGTATCTCTTCTAGATATTCTATGACATTATCTCTGCTTCCTTCTGAAACAGAAGACAATAGGTCCTGATTTTGGGAACCTCTCCTGGAGCCAGGGGAAACCCTGTACTGAGCTGCAGTGACTCTTGTGTTATTTATGGACTGGCAGGTAGCAGAATGAAGCCTGATTATGTGAAATTTCTAGCCCAGACTTGAGCTTTACAGATCTGGAGGATTGGGCTGGTTTGGAATACGGAATGGGAGTTTTTACTGCTTATGTGAAGTGAATCTTGAGTGTTATTGGGGAAGTCCAATATTTAGTATTTGGTGGTTGTTGGGTTCATTCTGTCAAAACATCTCTTTGAGAGAACAAACTCTCTCACAGATGAGGAACAATATTAGAAAAACAGGCAGTAATTGGATGACAGAAGAAGAACAGTATTTGGAACTTTCCTCAACAACATGCTTATTTTCACAGATCTATGCAACAACTTAGCCAAAATATGGCAAGTTGAGGTTTTATCTTTACCATAAACATAATGCTCACTCATTTTCCATCTAAAATAACTGGAGAGGATCCTGGGCTTTCAAAGCTGGAATCTGCTCACTAGATGAATTTAATTTCAGTGAATTCTGACATGACTTTCTGATGAAAGACCAGCTTATGAAGATAGCATGACTTGCAAATATGATTTTGTATGCAGATTGGAACTGCCCCTCTTTCAAAGTACTATGTTGCAGATATCTTGGCTTGCTGAAAAAATAGTCTCTATTGAAAGTGTAACCAAATTTATGGTTTTGTTCCTTCTTCAATGCAGCATTCAAACACTAGCTTAACTTTACACATATATTTGTTATTCTAGATAAGGAAGCTT
Organism: Coracopsis vasa; assembly: GCA_026283785.1. Taxonomy (NCBI): domain Eukaryota; kingdom Metazoa; phylum Chordata; class Aves; order Psittaciformes; family Psittacidae; genus Coracopsis; species Coracopsis vasa. The sequence continues at coordinate 42,212 of JANHGB010050398.1, read as the reverse complement.
ATTTATGTTGAGACCTGGTAAGGCAGCAAATAGTATTGAGTAGAAGAAAAATAAAGATTCAGCTTGTAAAAATATTCCATTTCTCAGCCTCTTAGCATTGTCCTTATTTCTTCTAATATAGAACCAATATAACAACTATACTTGACCGAAGAGCAGCACTGGGAAGTGTTAATGGAGAGAAAAACCTCTGAGATCGTTTTTTACCTGATGGCTCGTAGTGGACCTCTGACTGCTCATAAAGATTCCATGCAAACAGCTGATCTTAAACTTGAATTTCTTAGTTTTAAAGCAATTCTGAAATTATTTTATTGCTAGTGCAGTCATAGAAATATATCAATGTTTGTAGAAGATGCAAGGAGATTTTCTTGTCAGGAGTGGAATCTTAGGACCAAATAGCTTGTGTCTGCTGCAGCCAGTAATGTTCCATCAATTTTCAAAAAATGAAAACTGCTACTTTTTTGCTTTTTTGAAATTCTTGTTTGAATAAGGGTAGCTATTTTTTCTGTTGTTACTACAACACCAATGGACTCTTATTGAGCTTCTCACTAGAAGTTTTATAGCTAAAGTGCTGTGAGTGTTTTCATTATAAATGGCTACCATAAAGCTCTATAACTTGCTTATAAAAATTCTCTGCCAATAAAAATCTGGCACATACAAAGTTGGTTCTGGAGGTAATTTATTTAAATTAATTTACTAAAATAATTGGACAGCCATTGTGAAGTAAAGAATGTAGCAAACAATTATATTAATGCTTGGTGCCTTATATTGCTTTTCTTAAAAGCAACAAGAAGTTTTAGAAAGAACAGTGTGGGTGAAACACAGAGACAGTATTGGCAATTATATGAATTTAGACATAAAAATATTTTTCTGAACAAGTTGCTGTATGTATTTAATACATGCTATTAGATAAACATCCTACTGTTAATGGTGTTTAATTAGTGTACATGTGATTCAAGCACCGCAGAGGCCCTGCATTTCAGAGACTGGATATTTTTTAGGCTAAACCAAGTGATACTGTTGAAATGAGAAATATTTACAGGAAAATTGTTTGCATAAGGATCTGTTTCATATTTAAAATAATAGCAAACCAGATGACATCCTGTGCTATCTCCATTGGTCATTCACTCTCTCTACCTTTCTGATGTAACTCTACTTTCTGCTGTGGTGTTTTCATTGTCATACTTCAAGCACTGGGTAGGGTTATGTTTGTTTCTAACTTCATGTATAATGATCTGTTCAAGAATTTTAATTTGATGAGAGAAGTTCTACATGAAATTCCAGTAATAATTAATGATAAACTCTTTTATTAAAATTTAGCATAATTGTCTTAAGGTTTGGAAGTATTGACTTAAACAGATCCAGAATTCTAGCAGGAAGATTATCAGAAACTTTTCCTGAGAGAAGACACTATGAAGAGTTAGATTAGCTGATAGCGACTGATTTGCTGCGACCTCCATGCTGCTCTTTTTGGATAGAGGCACTTTCTCATTATTGTAATAGATGAAAAGGGTCCTCTAAAAATGTGGTGTACATAGGACTTTTTTTCCCCTTGTGAAGAGGTACACGAGTAGACACTTTTGAAAATAAAATCCATGGTGTCACACCAAAAACTGAATGATGCAAAGTAATCAAACACATCGAAAGAGTGTTGTTTTTAAATGCCAGACACCGGGTGTTTGAGAATATGCCCTCCTGCAATGCAATGTCTGTGACATTATTTATTTAAAACTGGATGATCAGAGCATGTTTTTTTCATTGAGTACATCTCATTTTCTGGAGTGCCCTGCTATGCATAAGCCTGAAGCCCTTGTTTGTTTATAGGAATAGTTGAGATGGGATATTTTCTTTTTCTCAGACTCTAATACCCCAGGGTATATAAAAATGAGGGCTATGGGAAAACTACTAATGTATGGTCTTTCTCTAATTCAGACTGCAGGACCCAGTATCTTGTTCAGCATTCTTATATAACACATGACAGTTCCTCTCATCTTGTTGCTGAGTCCTTCTTGTGTCTGTGTGGCTTCATTTTAATGAAATTCAGACCCTAAAGTATAATATATAAAGTCTTATCCATTATTTAAAAGAAACAAGCGTATACTTTCTGTAATTTGTACTGAAGATGTCAAGAAAATCCTACAAATAGGAATAGATTCCTGCAACTTAAACCAAGCCAGTACATCCATCCCTCCAAAATATAGGGCAAAAGAATCTGAGAAACCTTTGGCTTCTGTCATGTGTCACATAACTTGAAGAATTTAATCTCTAACTTTATCATATGTGAACACAAATAGTTCTCTCCTCTTCTTATATGCTGCTGAGATTGCAGATAACAGTCATTATAGTGATTGTATTTTAGTTGTGACAGAACAAGAGAAAGAGAATGTTAATGAATGCTGAATACAGAGGTAATTGAAAATGTTTTTTTTTCCCACTGCATTCATCTGTGCTCAGTAGTTTTCCTTCTGTTTCATCAATGCATCACGATTCTGTAAACACCAAGGGTGGCTGAGTGTTAGGATCTGTACTAGAGATGACTTCTACATAACTGCAAGTGAATTCCTTTGCAGTCTTTTCTCCTTTGTAGCCACTCAGCAGCTGTCCTGTAGAATTGAAGGCATGTGAAGAGATCAGGTAAGTTGAACGTATCCTTGTGTGGTTCACCTATGTTTGTAGAGGGTAGTTTGAAGCAATGTAAGCTGTGATTTATGGGAGTGGGAATATGTGAGCTAATAGGCTAATAGCACTGCAGTTCCTGGTTTCTTTTATCAACTACAGAAATAATACTTTAAAAGACTGTCTTACCCTTCATATCATTCCTCAAAACTGAGGGAGTTCAAAGCCAGCTATTCACTTATCCTTGAAGTGAAGACAAGAGGGAAGTCTGGATTTTGATCTTATTGATTTTTGTCTATCCTTTCTGTAAAATGACTTATTCTCTACTACCTCTTTGACAAGCAATTATACTTTTTATCTGCAAGAGCGTCAGAGTATCTTTGAGTGCCAAAGGACATGCACTGTGTAGTAACTGTGACTGGTTTCCCTAGGTTTAATAAAGAGAAAAAGTTTACATACTATTTATATTTTCACTCCTAGTCAGCCTAGAAAAAGGAACTTGTTATTTCATCTTACTCTGCAGGTTGTTTCTTCCTGCAGCAGGACTGCAAGGTTGTACTCAGGCATTGCCACATTTAGTGCATCCTTCAAGCTGATACAGCCAACTGCTGGGTTTTTTTGGTTTGGTTTGTTTTTGGGTTTTTTTTGGCGCGGAGAGGGGTGTTTGTGGTTTTTGTTTGGTTTTTTTTTTTTTTTTGAGAGAAGGTTGAGATTTTTTTCATGCCATATAACAGTACTTCACATATAGATCAGATCATCTTTACGCTGTCCCTTGATGGCAGAACATAAAGCAAAAGAAATACCTCTTCATTAGCTTGACCATGTTCTGAAGGAAGGGAGTTTAAAAGGGAAACCTTAGTTGAAGATGCCATGAAAAAAGCACCCACTCACAGCCAATTTAGATACACAGCTAAGGTTATTGCCAGCACTTTTAAAGCTACTGATTTGGAAACCATTCAGCCTTTATCCAGCCCCACACTATTCTGTAGGGTATACAATATGGCTTATAAATCAGGTCCTATGGCCACTGTTGTACAGCAGTAGTTATAAAAATCATTACAGTCACTGATCACTGCTGCTGCCATGAAATTGCTGCAGTAGCTTTGATTACTTGGAATAGTATTTGTGGACATTTTAATGGCATCACTCTATTAATATATCATCTCACTCTAAAAATAGCTGACCAAATCTTCATTTGGTATAAATCACCAAAGTTTTCAGTGGAGCTAAGGCAGTTTTTAGCTGCAGAGCACTTTGCAGGGCAAATGTTCAAATACGAAAAATCATGTGTGCAAGGTATACATTTGTCCTTTTCCCTTCCTTTCTTTCAACATAGAAATTAAACAAGACTTGTAGGCCTTCTACAGTTGCAGACTGAGTTAAAGAAGTTGACATAAGATATACCTCAGCTTTGATGATCAGGAATTCATTTAACAAGTAATAAGTCATCGGAATATCAGTATATGGATTCTGCTAGATGACATTTTCGATGGAGTTGCAGAATAGTGAAGTGACCCCATGGTTTGTGGGATGGTCTAGGGAGTAAAGTAGATTGTGTTCAAAGAAGGCTGAGTAGGGGATTCAAACATTTTCTGAATATGATAATTTTTCCTTCCTTGCTTCTTTGTCTCCATCTTCCTTATCCCATAAATCCTAATGTGTTTGGGTTTTTATCTAGCTATGCATTTTCTATGTAGTCTACTAATATTCATGTCTTCACCTATACAGTTAACCTGTCTTAGTTTCAAGTTAGAGGTGCTAATACAGGTGTGAAAGGATAAAAAACCACAACTCTGATTTGTCAATTCTTGACTGCTTGATGCAGCCTCTGCTTTTGAAACTCTCCTCTACCCTCCTTGGGAGATCAATAAAGAGAATTAAAAAAAACAACCCAAAACAAAATGCTGAGAAAGTTTACCAACATGTAGAGATCATCCGAATGTTAAAAGTGGACAAACAGGAATGTTAGAGGAACTCATAGTATGAGAAAAGGCCTTCAGCAGCTTTCCACACAAATGAAGACAGGCATTATTAAAAAGGCAATGAGTCTTGGTTCCCATCATGGCATGGAAAGCCTGCCTTGAACCTTCTTGTGGAAAGCAGAGAGCTAAGATTGTAGTGTGTAATATTACAAACCATGAAGTAATTTATACAGTTCATCCAAGTTCAGTATTGGTATCTTTAAGAGATGCCTAAGAACAGGTATCCTGTAGAAAGAAGAGGGCTGCCCCCGACCTCATTCATTCCTGTTGCAGAGAAAAGGAATTATTTCCTTTCAGAAGACTTGATCTATGCAGTAAAGTGCTTGTGCATTTGTCACTTGGATTAAGTTTCTGTAACAGGGCTATGCTCGTAAGGATGTAAATTCCTGGCATTTTTCCAGTTATCAATATTGAAATTTTAGTGATCAAGCATTTACTGAACGCCATTCCTCAAATGCAGGGTCTCCACAGCATCTTGTTGCATTCATGGAATTCATTTGTTTTCATTATCTGGCTAACTGGTTCTTTTGTATTGCCAAGGTGATGAACAGATTTGACTTTTAGCTGATTACTTCACCAAAATTAAACAGAAAACAGGGCAGCCATCCAAAGCTCCTTTCAATGTGAAAGCTAATTATAAAAATGCTTTGAGCAGCAATTTCTTTTTGGATGTTAAAGTGCTTTTATTAGATTGTTCCCTTGTCATTTTAAAATTTATTGCTAGACACTTATAAATGGGGTTGCCTGCTGAAGTAGAATTATTTTATTTTCTATATTTAAGAATGGAGACAAAAGTGTACAGAGCAAATTTTAGGCTGAATTTGATAGTATTTTACATGATTCTGAATAGAAATGAAAATAACTAGTGCTGGCTTTCATGGAAAAAATATGTATTTTATCTTTCTGCTGAATATAAACATATATCCACTTCTACTTACAAATCAGCAACTCACAATTTCAAAAAAAAAAAAGTTAGTTAGCAAATAAAAAAAAACAAATATGTGATTTAAAAGTTGAGTACAACCCTGTATTGTTAGAAGCTTTTATTTTATAGTGCAGATATAAACAAACAGTGGTGATGGAAAAATCTAGCATGTGCTTGTACCTGTCTTTCATAAGACATTACTTGTTCTAAAATAGTTTTGTCAAGGTCATGGAGTGGGATATGGCCAAATGAATTTCAGCCTGTAAATTTTGCACTGAAGAATGCTGTATCCTGTTACCAGATCTTAGAAGAAATTTCTAGTGAAGTATTTTTTTAATACCTTGGAATATATTTAACTTTTTATACTGACTGTTGTTATTAGCATCCTTCAGACCCCACACAAGGTGTAATCTGGGGAGGTTTCAAGGTGTCAAAGGTGGGGGTTTTTGCATATGATAGTCTAGCACGCTTTGACTACTAAATCATCTTGTGAGGACATACATTAATTCTTGACACCAAGATCTATTAATATACCTCGAAGCCAAGTGAATTATGTGAATCTGCTGTTTCAAGCTGTAGAATTCTGCCATAACTAGGAGGAAATATTTTTTTGTAGGTAGATTAATGTTGAAAGCTTGTCAAGAAAAAGTTAAGTGTTGAAAATTTATTCCTCCTCTTCTTGCCAGTACTTGAGCTTCTACACTAAATCCCATTTGTAATCTGAGGAAAAATAGAGATATAATTTCTTTTGTATTTCTCTATGTTATTAGGGTTCCAATGATATAGTCTAATGCCTGTTAAAAAGTGCATCCCAGTGAATGATCTTCCAGAGGTTAATTTTTGCTCCCATCTATCTGAGAGCTTTTCTTGTAAAATACAGTAACTGTCAGTACTTATCAAATAATTTAATCCATGCCCACTGCTGGATAAGTAATTATGGTAACTCAACATTCTGTATTAATAAATAACAAAAGCGTGAATAAAAGATTTACTAAACACCCTTTCTGGAGATAATGGGTGGGATTTAACATGAATGTTTTGAGGAAGCTTTGAATAGAAAGAGAATGCAGACTGAACAACAGACTTAAGAAATAGTCTTCGTTAGTGTACAATGCAAATGTGGGCTTGTTTTTACTTGACAGATAAAGTATATTTCAGTGCCAAGCTTTTGTAGCTCCTCTGTATCTATAGTGTCTAAACAACATATAAGGCAATTGGCCCCACACTTTTTCAGAACTTCAAATAAATAAATAAAGTCCAGTTTTTAAAGTAGTTCCTCAGTGAAGCTTGTAAAAGCTCTGATCATTTGTAAGCTGTCCCTATAGTTACATTAGTTTTATTCATATAAAGATTTTAGTTAGTGCATTTATGGGAATTTGACATAAACTCATCCATAATTAATTACATAAAACTTCATGTTTTGTCTCCTCTAAGCACACCTACCTACCTGCTTGTCAACGTGATGAATCATTCAGTGATATGTTAAACAAGGGGAGAATCACAGTCCTGTTAATTTGAAAGTTTACAGATTATGTCATTGTCTACAGAGAAACTTGCTTTTCTGGGTGTGGTTGTTAACAGATGATATGTTCCTGCAATTTAAATTCTGCCTTTGGTTATGCTCTATTGTGGTCTTTCACTATGTCAGTGGATCTCCCATAATCCAGAGCAAGGTGTGCATATGTGATGTACATGCCTACAATGTGTAATGAATGAGTTTAGAACACTTCAGACACAATAAAAGCATAAACCTAGGTAGATTTTACTTATTTTTCAGTCTCTCTTCCAGGTGACCAAGGGATATATGGACCTAGCTTTAATGTGAGAGCTGTGCAAGCTCATCAGGTGCAGTTTGGCCAGGGTCTCTGCCAAACAGTTGTTTTTTTGATCCTGCATTGGCTTTGTGAGAGGTTCAGAAAAAAAACGGAAAAAAAAAAAAAAAGGTCTTTGAAGAACTTATCGCACACTCAGGCTTGAGTTTTGCAGTCGGACACACTCAGACAAGAGCTTAAATGAGGCTGTGGCATATTGGCAGTCAGCATTTGCTTATCAGAGCGTATTTTTGGATTCATATTTAACTTGAGACGTTTGTCAGAAAAGACTGGTTTGTTTGACCAAAATAAATTCAGAAGAAACACTAAGGGGGATGGATATGCAAGGCTTACTGCTGGTCGACAAACTTCTATGCTGAACTCATTTGTATTTGCTAAACTGAAACTTCTTATGTCATAAATGCCATCAAGTTCAAGTCGTCTTTGAAAATAAACTGAGTAGTTTAGCCACAGCCAAGAAAAAATAATTGCGAACCCATCTTTAGTTGCAAAAGTATTTTCTGGAGTATTTCCAACCTATACCTATTGTTTTTCCATAGGTTGATGGAATACTGTGCCTGGCTGACATTCTTACTGATAACAGCCATTCTGAAGCTACTCATGCCGAAGCAGCAGCAGTAATTGCACAGATCACTTCTCCACATCTCACGTTCACACAGCATCTCAGCAGCTTCCTGGAAAATATGGAAGAAATTGTAACAGCACTTGTCAGTAAGTTCTTTATGGGACTTCTCAGTCTTTTCAGTCAAAATAACATGTTGGGGTAGGACTTTTTAGAAATGTTCCCTAAATTATATTTTCCCTTTTTTCCTTAACAGATAAAATAACTCGGTTATTTTAATTTCTGAATCAGAGCATTCTGCAATTATATAGGTTTTTTACTCCAGTCCATATTTGAATAGAATTAATGCATATTTATCAAAATAATACTATGTAAAATTCTACCATAAGAGCCACGTAAGAAATTCAGCAAAGTTGCTAAACTTTGTGCTTGTTGTATTTTCTAAACTTGCTAGATCTCAAGCTCACCACTGCATCTATGTTCGTATGACACTTCAGAGGAAAACTACAGTGTAATATGATCTATGGGCATTGTTATGAGAAAATAACAGATTTATCTTTCTTGTCTAGGCCTCTGATCCATGGTAAAATCAGGTAAAGGTAACAGCAAGTGTTTCCTTAACCTGGGTCAGTGAGGGCACTTCAGAAAGACAAGATGATATTTCTCATGACTTTGTAAAGCAAGGACTCTCTTATTTCTGTCATTGGGCTGCATCCCTCTCAAATTTCAGAATCTTTCAGTCAAGTGTTGTCTTCCGCTCTCTGATCTGGAAATTCAGTTTCCCAGAGCTTTATGTCAGAAAGTACAATTTGGGTCACTGAGTTTCAGTTCTCATGTATAATAGATCAATACATCTGGATATTTCTCTACTGAGCCCAATGGTTACAGTTAAATTACAGGACTTCAATTTTCATGCATGTTCATTTTGTGTTGGGATTGGTTTTTTTGGGTTTTGGGTTTTTTTTTTTTGGTGTTTTTTTTTTTTTCTTTTTTCAGTTTCCTGAGTTTTTTGTTTGGTTGTTTTGGTTTGGTTGGTTTGGTTTTGTTTTTGTTTGGGTTTTTTTTCTTCAACAGAACAAGAAAAGAATATGGTAGTGCCATTGATGGCTGGGAATTATCTGAGAGGTATTTAGATATTCTTCAATGTGTCCATGCAGAACTAGTACAGAAATCAAGGAAGCAATTTATTCTTGATGTCCAGACTGTCCAGCAACAAATGTTGAAGGTTTGGCCCTGAGCTTGCCCTGAATCCAGTGGGTGGAATTAACTTGTGCTGAGCTTGGTTCTGCTGTAGCTAGACTGCTAGAGGCATCTGACCTGACTTACTTCTGAGGAATTTCCAGGTTATTACTGTGTACCATGGTCAAGGGACAATCTGAACAGCCTATCCAGAAGATACTAGCAGATGGAACATTTCCCCAGCTGTCACTGTTTAAGTTCTGTGGGAACTTTAGGATTATTTACTCTGCCCAAGAAATATAAGCATTAAGAATAGAACATGTATAACTTTGGAAGAGCTCTTTCAGTTATCACACGCCAGTTTCCTTGTGATATTTATAACTCAGTAATTGAATTACTGTAACGTATAATTTTTAAACCATGCTGAAATCCAATCATCAGGTGATTCAGATCTTAGTTAAATTACATGTGTGCAAGGAATCGAAAGTTAGTGGTGTCTTCAGCACTTGTATTGAAGCAGGAAAATGTGCAGAATGATCTGTAGAGAAATAGGTTTAGAGGTAGGCAACATATATACCTACCTTGTTCTAAAGAATAGGATATATAGCAGAATTATTCTCTTACGGATCAGTTTCTGTTAGCCTTCTGCATCCTGTATTTCATGTTATTTACTTATAGCAAGCTTTATGTTGAACAGCATTCAGTGGAATATTCCCTGTAGAATGCTACACTAGGTAGACTGCCTTGTTGATTAGATGAATGTAAGAAACACTTGGTTTCTAGGTTCATGTTTACCATTTTTCCCTGGTTTTGTGGTTCAAACGAAAGTGCCTAATGTTAATATATTTTATAAAGGACCCTACAGTGTGACATATGCCCAGGTGGCCAAGAAGGCTAATAGCATCATGGTTTGTATCAGAAACAGTGCAGCCAGCAGGAGTAGGGAAGTGATCATTCCCCTGTACTTGGCACTGGTGAGGCTGCACCTCAAATACTGTGTTCAGTTTTGGGCCCCTCACTAAAAAAAGAGACATTGAGTGCTGGAGCATGTCCAAAGAATGACAGCATAGCTAGTGAAGGGTCTAGAGAACAAGTTCTATAAGGAGCAGCTGAGGGAACTGAGGTTGTTTAGTCTGGAGGAGGCTGAGGGAAGACCTTATCACTCGCTGCAACTACTTGAAAGGAGTTTGTAGTAAGATGGGTGTCAGTCTCTTCTCCCAGGTAACAAATAATAGAACAAGAAGAAATGTCCTCAAGTTGTACCAGGGGAGATTTAGGTTGGATATTAGGAAAAAGCCCTTCACCAAAAGGGCTGTCAAGCATTGAGGAAGGCTGCCCAGGGAAGTGGTTGAGTCACTATCCCTGGAGGTATTTAAAAGACCTCCTGTAGATGTGGTACTTGTGGGACATGGTTTAGTGGTAGACCTGGAAGTGTTAGGTTAACAGTTGGACTTGATGATCTTAAAGGTCTTTTCCAACCTAGACGATTCTATCAATATAATTGACAAAATAAAAATGTTTGTTTTATTTCATTTTTTTACCTTGATTACTATGAACTTGGTCTTAGATACTACGATTACTAATACAAGTTGCAGATGCTTAAATATTGCTTTGAAACACCTAACCATGCTTTTTGCAATGAAGCAATGACTTTTATTCATCTTTGCATTCGTAGAATTGTGCCAAGAAGCCTCATCTGGTGAAGTTTTCCTGCTGGCTTCAGCAGCTCTTGCCAATATTACTTTCTTTGATACCATGGCTTGTGAAATATTGCTCCAGTTAAATGCAATGAAGATTCTTCTTGCAGCGTGTTCAGACAAACACATCGTGGATACCCCATATTCCCGAGATCAGGTGAGCAGTTCCTCAGCAAGACGCTGTCTGAGCATATTTGTATAAAAGTCAACAAGTTTCAGCTCTGTTTTGACATAGTCAAACCTAAGTTGCTTTCATGAATCTGTTCTTGGTTCTTTTTAATATATGGCTCTTTCGTTATCTGCTTCTGTTTGGTTTTGTTATGAGAATTATGATATATGACAGCTTTTTATATGATTTTTTTTAAAAAAGTAAAGATCCATATTTCTAAGATACTAGAATCTTTTTTCATCATGAAGATGGCCAAACAGTGACACAGAGGTCCAAGAGGCTATGGAATCTCCGCCTATAGAGGTATTCAAAACTCGACTGGACAGAACTTTGAGGCAAATAAGATATACATGGAGACTGGAGCCTAAACATACAATTGTCAGTTCAAAGATGAATTAGTTCCAAAAGCTGAATTAAGAATCTGATCCTCAGCCCACTGACCACAGTGGGCTTTGGATCAAGTCCTCACTGCATACTAAATTGTTTGCAAGTTTTACTGGCAAATACTGCTAATTTACTTTTGCATTTCCCTTTCTTTTTCACCATTTTTCTTTTCATAGACACGAGTGCTAATGCATAGATGAAGTCAAAGGGAATTCTTTTGCTCCTCTCAGGTACTGCCATGCAAGTGGGTGCTGTGGAGGCACTACTTGTATGATATCTCAGTGATTAATTTAGCCTCAGCAGTGTAACAGGTATGAGGCTTGAGTGTTTCAGTAATTATTACTAAGAGATGGAGGTTGATAGTCTGCTAACTTAACCTGCTTTTGTTTATGAGACATTGTGAATGTTACGAAAATTCCATAATTCAGGCCTCACAAGCCCATCCTCTTCCCACCTCTGAAACAGCCAAATGATTTATGGTAGACCTGGGATCTTCACTGCCACAGAAATCTCTGTGTGTACTCCAACAGGAACCAGGCCGTGGAAATCAAGGCACACGGGACCTTAAATACTGATTATTGGTGTTCTGGAGAGCTTACTAGGGCTGCTTTAGTCTATATTAATAGCACTCAGTAGTTTTCCAGCTCAGGAGCGTTTATAAAAATATGGAGTTCAGCGATAATTACTGCATTGCTCTTTGGGCAAAGTCAAGGACATCAGCTTTAGTGTTTGACATGGCTGTATAGCATTATTATGTATTTACAATTCTTCATGTTCTTTTCCTTATTCCTCCTGTACGCTCTCATAGTTTTGATTTCGTTATTCATTTATGCCCTCATCTTAATTCTGCTGTCACCTGTGAGTTTGCGGTTTTCTCTGTGGGTAGCATAGCAAGCTCCTTCTTTGTATGAGGAAGACAAACATTTAAGGAAATATGTATGACTTTATTAGGTAATAGATTACTCCCAAGCATTTTGCAACTTGCAGGATATTTCATTAGCTAGAGGGACAGAGAACTGAATGGCTTCCTTTGAAGAACTGAGAAGGTTTCATCCTCAGTAACCACTTACTTACATTCCTTCTTGGAATGACAAACTAGATCAGAAAGGTGTAATGTTTTCTGTGGTGTGCTGCAGTAAATTTCTGAGCTGACTCTTTGTTATTTCTGCAGCAGTGGGAGCTATAAAATCTTGTCTTGTGTTCTGTTACTGGGCACCAGATGTTCAGGTGGAATCTAAGTGTTACTCATCTTATCTTTAAGAGCCATCACTGTTGTTAGTCAGGAAGTTTTGGTAATACAACAGCCTTAAGAGAAGCTTTCCTTTGAGTTCCTGAACAAGTGTGCGTTTCAGTAGATTGCTCATATTTCAAAAGCATAGTTGTTATATGGTGAGAGGGGGCGTTACTTGCCAATTATGACAGTTTTATGGAATATATTGCTTTTTAATTTGCTCTGTGCTTAGTTGTTGCAATGAAGAAAACACTCCGCTAGGGAGAAAAGCAACACTATAATGCTATATTTTTGTAAGGGTATTGTAAATTGCCATTTTAGCTTTTTATATATATACTTTAATTCCTTTTAGGCACATAACAGAGTTACTAACTTTTTATGTTACATATATTTTCATGTCCCAGCCAGTAGACAGACATTTGCCTAAGGACATAGATTAAAGTTAACTGGCTTTTGAAATTTTTTGATTCAAGGTTTTATTTTGGAATATACAACCCTGTAGAATATATTTTTATGGACTAGTGTCCATTCTGAATGATCAGGTCTTCCTGGGCAGTAAAACGATTTAATTGGGATGAAGCTATACTAAATAGTGAAAAAATAAAAGAAGATTCATAGCAAATATGACTAAATACAGTCTAATTATCATTAAATATTATAAAAGAACCCCTAAATCTTCAATGCCCTGGTTTTCATACAGAGCTTTAATTTAAGTAGCACAATTATCTTATAGAAAACTACTCAGTATTTCTAAATATATTACTACTTTAGCATTTCTGCTGATTTAAGAAGATTAGCTCAAGCATGCTTACTGAAAATGGGTGAAAGATGGCTGAAATGCAAGAAAGAAGCAGTGAATTTTGTTTTCCTTTGTGCTGTTTTTATCTCATCTTAAAGTCACAGTATGTTCTTCTCTACAGTCTTTCTAAGGACAGGTAGCACTGACTAGTTGTCACCCTCCATGATGCTATAAATAAATAACATTCTGCCCATGAGCTGGATGCCTGGAGAAAGTATTTTCCTGCTCAAGCACATCTAAAAATGTTCTGTCTTTTGACTTTTGAAAAGTTTTTGTGTGCAAATGGTAACAAAATTTCCTGCCTTCACTATCTGAAAACCAACCTCCTTCCTCTTTCATTTCCCCAGCAGTGTCAGATTAGGTCAGGTAAGAAATCTAGAACTGAGTGCTCCACTTAATTATAAACAGGGTAATAATTGTTCCTTTTACAGAAGCATGTATTCCTTCTGTAGCAAGCAGTATTACATTGAGATTGCTTAGTTTTATATTCAAATACTTTATGGAAGTGTTATCAGATAAAGTGATTATTTCCAAACATAGCCTCTAGTCTGGGGTCAAAATGGATATGAATGCGCCATGTTCTTTTTAGTTGCTGCAGATACTTGTTTTCTGTATATGAGGCTGAGGTTGTTTTACTTAAAGGAGCATCGAGATACCCTTTCAGAAGAGTTCATGCTTAAATTCAGCAGTGTAACATACACAGTCAGGTGTTTAAGGAGTTTAAGCACTGTCAGAACAAGGGTTTAGCCAAAACCCTTATCATTCAGGGGCTTCTTGACTTTAAACATCATTTTAGACTCTACATAGAAAAATATGAAATATGTATGTTTTTGCACAGTATGTTTATGTATAATAATATATTCCTCTCTGCATTCCCACTTGTCTCTTCAGTGTTGCTAGTATTCTCACCTCACCTGTGAAGTTGTGGAGGTATAGCCTAACAGCTTCTGATCTGTTATTCAGGCAGACAAACAATTAATGTGTAGTGAACACATCCATTTCTAGGTCTAAAATCAGTAAATGATGTTTCAAAAAAAATCTGAGGTGGAGAAAAACTTTTAAATTAGAAGGAGAAAATGGAAATTTTTGCTGCTTTTTTTTGGGGAGATGCTTCAGAGCCTGAAGCTGAGATCTTCTCTCTCATTTAAGATTTGAAACCCTTAATACTATTCTTCCTCAAGTTTCCACATCCTTTTCTCTGCTGTTCCATTTTTTCAGGGCATTTGCCTTTTCCCCCCTTTTTTGTCTTACATGGGAGATTGTAGGGTCAAAAGGAGAGCAGAGACAGATGTTATTTTACCATAAAGAAGTGTTGATATTTAAATATTGCCTAATACCCAGTGAAAGACTTTGAGAGCAGTGTTTTTAATGAGAAGAATATTAACAGGTCTTTTAGACTTCCTTTGAAAAGGAAGTACATGCAGTACTACTTCTCAATCTGAGTTTCTTGAGTACTTATTACTCCTTGCTAACTGCTTTTTGTCTCTGCTTGATGTCATGAAGACTGTGGGATTTCTGACTACATTTTGTTAAATTGCTGTCCAAATTTTCCCATATGTGTGGAAGCCAGTATCGGTAAAAAGAACAGGGATCTTGAAGTACAGTTTGAGCAGTGCAGGCCATGTGAGGTGCCGATCTTCTTACATCTGACAAGAAGTATTAGATTAAATCATTGCAGGTCAGATGAAAGGCAGCTGATGAAAAGTCCTCATTTGTGCTTTTGAAATCTCTCTTCTTGGAGCAAAAGTAGTGTGGAATGAGGAGCTCCATCTCCCAGTTGGATCAGAAGAGGGATATCCTTTCCACTGCTGAGCCATCACCAGCTGGTCTTTCTCAGAGAAGAAATGCTTGTGATACCCTGGGACTCCATCACTTACAGCATTTTACATGAGCAGCCAATGTGTCAGTGTCAGAAGCAAAGCCAGGTGGTCTGCCCCTGAAAGGTCTGGCTTCAATAGACTTAAGTTTCCTATCTAGCTCTTGAAAATTATTTTCAAGATCAGCAGCAAGTAATATTTGGTAGTCTCAAATGGTTCAAATGCATGCTCACACATCCTTTCTGCAGTTCAACACAGTTTGTAGATTTACATACTGCAGATAAAAATGCAACACAAAGCCTTTACGTAAGGACAGCTAGGTCATAAAGGGATCTGCTCAGTTTTCTTCCACAGGTCTCCATTAATATCCAGCTCTGATGTTAGTATAATGATGGCTAAATGTGTGGTTAGAATTGCCTTCTCTCTCAATGTGAACTGTGCTTGGAAAACTATACACTTAAAATTATTTGATCCTTTCCAGTATTGACTAGATCACACTGAGAAAATACACTTTCAACTAATAGAGATGTGATAAATAACATAAGTTATTAAAAAAGCTTAAGAAATTAAACAAGAAACAAGACTGCCAGTAACAGATGCAGAAAAGGAAAATTAGGCCAAAAGTCACATAACTGTATCTGAACTTTAATCATGCCATTATATAATTTATATCCTAATTAATTTTCTGTGTGAGACTGTACTCACTTCCTTGATGTCCTTTCTTTCTTTTTAACTAGTTATCTCTGTCTTTGCATATACATTTGAACAATATAAAACTACAAGTAACAGTATTGGCTAGAATTATGTGGTCAGTGTTATAGATCATTACATCTCAGGTGTCCAACACTGACTTTCTCTCTTCAACACTACATTTTTTTGAGATGAAATGCCTGTTTCATTACAATTCTGCCTTTCACATTTAGATTTGATGCAGGGTAAGACAATGTGCTCCAACTAGCAAAGCAAAAAATTCTGTTGGAAGAGTAAAATCTCATCTGAGTTGAAGAACTCTGCTGTTCTTTCCTAGCTTAGTGTGGTGAAGTTTTAATTCCTGGGATCAATTCCTGATATTGCTGCTGCTCTGATTTTGAAGAAGCAGTTGAACTTCTCTGCATTTTTGTTTAATCATTTGTAAAGTTGGGCAGACATTGCACTTAGTGTAAAGTCTCACTGGGGAAAACATCCTATGTCAGCACAATTGCAGTTATATTCTGCCCTTGCCTGCCAGGTTCACAGTATAATAAAGCTGGTGCTGGGCTGTTTACTGCAGAAACTATAAACAAGAGAGTTTGCTGCAGGCTGTACCAATCATGAAGCTGTAAGTCAGAGATGACTATGTATGCATTTTGCTGCATTTTTCATCTTTTTGTCTTCAGTCCTTTAGGAAATGAGAGAGCAGATTTCAAACAGCTTTGAAGTTTTGCCACTGATCTTTTTTTCCAAAACTAGGCAGAATCACTTCCTAGGTGAAGGCTGTGATTTCTATCTTGGTTCTGAGAAAGTGAGCTTATAAACAGTATTTCTACAGATTAGAGTTTCTTGTTTATTTATCCTCCACAAGTAGAAAACTATTATCTTCTAGGAAGGCACTTTCTGCCTCCTCTAAAATGGTAGTAAGTTTTCTCCCACATACTCAAACCCTGGTTCCAATTGGACTTGTTTCCTATGACTGTGCATTGGCTTATGCCAAATTGTGCTCAGCTGTAGGGAGACCAAACGTCTTGGGTGTCTTTGGTTGATTGAGTCAGTTTCAAAATCTAAGAAGCTTTCTAATATCGTGAAGGAAGTCTCACAGATAATTATTCTCCCCCTGCCCCGCTTTACATCTGAAAGACAGAAAACTCTGTCCTTGGAAGTGAGGGAGGAGACCCATGCAGGATTCATTTCCTATACGCTTCTTGGAAACAAAATATGAGGGAATCTGTTTTTTCTGCCTGTTTCTTAGCTAGATTAGTTAGCAATATGAAGTAAATAAAAATGTAGTAAAGACATCCATTCCAAAGATTCCTTTAGTTGTAGTCTCCACTTCTCAGCCTCAGCATTTCAAGACTGTTCCCTGTCAGTCCCAGAACAGACCTAGATTTAGCAAGCTGATTCTGTCTCTGTTACTATTATTTTATGGGGATGTTTACATCTTTCAGTCAGGTGACAGAAACACCTGTTGATCTGAGTGTACTTATTTCTCTTTCAGGAATAAAACTGTTTCCCAACCACAAAAAAAAAAAAAGGCTATTAGAAACAATGTGAATTGTTTTCTATTTTAAGCAATATAATATCCTAGAGAAGTTTTCCAAAAATTTCTTAGCAAAGTTTTTTCTCCCAATAAATAGCATCCTAAAAGATTTTTCTACCTAGACTTGATGTAATGCCTGTTCTTGACCCCTGCTCTATGTACTCTTTTGCTGTTTCTGTATGGATTGATCTTGAATTGTGAAGTTCAGATGTTTTTAATTTACATTCAGAAACAAAAGCTCCATCTTGCTTCTGATTAGTTGTCAGATGCCCTTTTGGGGCATTTGCAAGATGGAACTTTACAGACACACTCTGATTTATCCTTATGTCATTTATTTGAATGAATTACAAAATACTCTTACAATATTTAGAAAACGAATTTTACTTACCAATGAATCAGCATTAAAGGAGTAACTAACTAAGAGAATTAGCAACTCTATATTGATCTACTTTGCCACTCAGTTAAATTACTTGCTAAGTCTCATTTTGAGTTTATGTATGTCCTTCTATTTATGTTGTAACTGTTAATGAAAGCCTACTGAACAGTATGCCTGTATTATCAATAAAGGTATATTAGCATCACATCTTTCAGCTTTGTAGACACCTCCCTGTCCAACAAGAGCTCCTTTAACAGGCTAAAATGTGTGCTTTTGTCTTCCAAATCCTATTGCATCTTTCTTCCTGAGTAGCTGGTTTCACAATAATGAGAAACACTTTTAGATAGTCTTGAATCTTCCATTAAGAGAAAGTTACCAAAGAAGCCTTCTGTTTCCTATGTGCTCTTTATTTGTTAAATAAAGCTTTTGAGATTTGCAATCTCAGTGTATGTATCTTAGTTTATAACAAAGCATTTTCATTCCGTTTTAATTTTTGCAAGGAAGGTTCAGTACCTTTGAGCACTGGTTAATGAGCATTAGTCACAACTAATTGTTTAGAAGGAAAAGCATTACTATAGTGTTAGTGATCACTTTATTTTTTAATTTATTTTTTTTTAGCAAGAGAATTCCTAAGTTGACTGTTGTTCTAGGGATTTTGAACAAAACTGGTTTAGAGGTTCTTAATTAACCATGGTTTCTTGAATTTAAATCACTCTTGACAACTGAAATTCCTATGGTTCAGTGCAAAGCAGACTACAGAACTGAACAGGAAGGTTCATCATTGACAAATTCAGTATGTTTCAAAGGCTGGGTGAGTGAAAGGAAACTATGTGGAACTAAAATCACTTTCCAAGTTATAAAAATAGATTTTGTTTACTGGAGTAACAAACAACATCAACACTGGCAATTTTATAATAATGGATGATACCATCACTACAAGGAGGTACCTGTTTACTTATATTGCCCATAGAAATACAAATTTTTAGTTAGGCTTTAGATTAATTTCCAGGGCATCTGTGAGACTAGCAACATGAATTTGTACTGACATTTGAAAAGTATGAAATAGCTCTATTATTTTTAGGTTTATTAAATAGGGAATTTTTTTCTATGGATCTGAAGGGGGCCCCCTTCCCCTCAAATATATCTGCATACTTTGTGTACCAACAGATGATTTAAAGGTGAACTTTTAAAGCTTCTTTATTTTGGGCATGGTTTTTACATTCTGAAAGTTGACTACTTTGTCTCTTGGTCTTGTGAAAAATCTTAGTAGTCCCAGTGGAACTATCTGAATGTTATTATTTTGATAAGTTAGTGCCTCTTCAAAAGGTGCTAAACCATAAACTGGTCAGAATTATTTTCCTGGCATTTCTTGTTTTGCTGTGACTCACTACTACATGGTTTAGGTAAATAATGCATAGCACATATTATTAACAGGTAGGTGGTGAACACAGGGATAAATGCCAGAGGCCTATTCCTGTGGTTGTTTTGAATAATTCAGTTTTCATCTGGTGTCAAAAAATGTATATAGTTCATTATTTGTTGATCAGGTCTATTTTTCTATGGTGTACATTACTACAGTGGTTTTAGGGCTGCCAGTTCTCACAGAAAACCAGGTACCAGGTTTATCAGAGTCCTGACATAGAGAAACACCTGCAGTTTTTGATGGATCTGGAGAACAGAGACTAGAGTGTGCACTGGCCTGAGTTAGTCTGTTGAAGAGCTCTTGTAGAATACAGGTATTAGAGATCCATGGATCAAGATCTAGCTCCAGAACAGATCTGTTCAGCAGACATCCAGGCACTGAGTCAGGGAACTATGCTGGATGGGATCAGCCCTTGAAACACGTGTGACACAGTTTCTAAGGCAGTCCCATAAAAATACTTCATTTAAGTTTGACAATAGAATGTAATGTAGTTGTTTCATTAAAAAAATCCACATATGATGAATCAACTTCTTTTATTTTTTGATTTTTTTTTTTTTCCTCTGGAAAATCACTGACAGTCTTCGCTTAATAGCACATCTGCAGATGCCACATATCAAGATATCACTAGTGTATTGGAACTTGTGGGTGGCTACAGCAGAGACTTTCTGCATGGTATGATAGCACTGGCAGATGATCAGAGCTCATATGTCCTGTCTTCACGATATGTTCTTTTTTACTGAGCTGACTACAAGTTCATTGCATGGTTTAGGAATTCAGAAAAACTGCAAGAATCTTAAATTGTCTCAGGTACCAGTCCTTCACAATCTTGCAGTGTAATTTTTACAGGCAATATCTTGAACAATTGAAGCATTAAAGCAATCGATACTAAATATTGCAGTTGAATGGGAGAGATTCCATGTTAAATATTTTCAAGTCTCTCAATAGTTTCAAAATCATTAAAATTCTAAAAAAGGCTTTGGAATATCTTTTTCCCAATAATTTTCATCTATTTTCCTGGTGGGAATGAGGCTTAGGCAGTCACTCTTATCTGTATCTGTGGGCTCCATGTCTCACAATAACATCTGAACTGGTTTGCAGATTCAACAGGACTACACTTACTTATTTTTGAGAGACTACTTAAGGTTTTATGAAATTTGAAGCCAAACAATGGGAAAAGAGAGATAAAAACTGCATCATGAGCCTAGGTATGATTAGACCAAAAAAAAAATATATCTGCTGTGGGAGAGATGCCACTGAAAAGTTCTGTTTATGGTTTTTGATCAACTCTAAATCCAAGAGAAATGAAACTTCATTAATGTCAGTGCTCACAGAAGTGTTACTTTTCAAAGCAAATTGAATCTACATTTAAGTTTGTGTTTTCCTCTAGAGAGTTCATCTTTAGTATTAAACTTCCTTGAACTTTGGTCTGTATTACAGAAGAAATCTTCATGGAAGCTGTATGTATACCGAACTTTAAAATAGGCAAGTATAGGGGAAATAAAGCATTTAAAACCAACTCATATTCAGCTTGCCTGTTACATGCTTAGGTTGTGCTATTTCACGTTACTTTGTTTAAACCACAGGAAAATGTGACTTTTTTGAGGAAAGAAAAATGTATCCATATTGAGTGAGCTATCTGTGTTTTAACTGCCTTTCTAAAAGATAATACAGGTGGAACTTGATGGTTATTGATGGTAAGGGTCTTTTATAAACCCCTCTGGAGGAAGTTGCATATAAACCCATTAGGCTAGTCCATAAATACATTGCAAAATATAGGGGCCACATAATCAACGCAAAGGAAGTATAGATATAACTTCAAATAATTTTTGGTGTCAAAAGATACACACAAAATATTTTTATGTATGAAAATACTTATTAGACAAAATAACTTGAAGCAGTGGAATAATTGGCATGTATTCAAATTGTGGTTAATTGAATTCTTCATCTGTGGCTTAGAGAGCCACATGGGGTACAGATTCTGCATAGAGGAAGCAATTTTCATTAACAGGATATAATTTAGAATGAGAAAACATATACACTGTGCCTGAAACACAGTTAATAATTAATATGGAATAAATACATAGACATGTACTGAGTTACCATATTTCTACCTGTCACTCTGTAGAGTTTCAGCAACTCATTTGCATCCTAAGTAAGTATATTTATTCAGAGAGATGACACTGTAACACTACCTTCCGAAGTGGAAGACCTTTATGTCACAGAAATGAAAATGAGTCATCCTTGTTATTAAAATGGCAAAGTGAGATCAGAATGGTGATTTGATCTCATGCCTACTTACGTCTGAGAAGTCTGCTTGTTTTCGAACTGACACTGTACTGCTAAAAAGCTGATAACCGGTTCTCAAATTGATCATTGAGGCTGGTCAGTTTTTCTCAACTAGAATACAGAAATTAAAACCTCCGTAGAAATGATATTATTTATATTTTGTTTTCTACTGCTCTATAACATTTATCATTTGGCCCCTCACATATACTGTTAATGCTGAGATGTTTTTGCATGCAGAAAGCAAGTTATTTGGAGGATAAAGTTAAAAAGACTATCTTGCAGGATGTATGAAAGAAAGTATATGATATCAATGAAGGAAATGGGTGGTTGAAAGCCAGCAGCTCCACATGATCCTATCTCTGTCAACAGCTCGCTACATGACTGTAAGCAGGTTGAGTTACACCTAGTCTTGAAAACAGTGCAATTTTAGATAAGAAATTCTGTAAATAAGGATCTCAAAATGTGCTTTGGCCTTAGCTCAGGAAAGTTATAAATGGATTTTTAAATCCATCTCATTTTGGGACAGTGCTTTGACATACACACAACTTATGGTTTCAATAAAACTGAAAAGTATTCCTTAAATTCTCACTTTAATCAAGCCTCAAAACTCCAAATCAGTTGTGAGGATGTCTCAGCATTTCAGCTGAACTCTGAAGCAGAAACTTAGCAATAGCTTGATGCTACCAAATGTATGCCATTTGCTGCACTGCGCCTGAGCTGAAATGTGACTACAGGACTACAGCTCCTAGCTGAATTCTTTGTAGGACTCCAGTTTTTTTCAGTTGGTTGGTATTTATAAATTTTTATCTTCCTTTTTCTAACAATTTGACCAATGAACAAATCTGCTGCGTAGATCTCTATATGACAGATTTTTATGCATGAGTATAGGAGCATGAGAAAAAGAGGTTTTACTTTTCTTGTTTGGATTTCAGTTAGCAGTCGTATGTAAGATAAAGACTCCTGAGAAATCACAAAGGTGGGAATAGATGGTTGACCTACAAGAACGCTTTTTAATCTTACTGGGCTTGCCACATTTCTGCCATAGTGATTTTATAAACCACAGTGCTATTTAATATTACTGAATTGCTGGGCTATACTTCATATTTTCTTCCCTTTGTAATAACAGGTGGTAACAATCTTGGCAAACATGTCTGTCTTGGATCAGTGTGCTTCAGAAATTATTCAAGGAAATGGTATGTATTTTAGTTGAATTACATTCTGTATTTGTGGAGAATGTGTGTAGATGGGAAAGTAGTGGTTGCAAGGCAAAGGAGAAAGGCTTCATTAATTAAGTGGTTTTGCATCCTATCTCTGCTGGACATCACACACTGCTGCAGGATGCAAAATGAGTGCTTGGGATAGTTCTATGTAACTGAAATAAATTACCACTGCTTTAGAAAACTTCGCATGTATGACCATACTGCTGATAATCTCTGCGTGTGTGACATTCATAGACACAAAGCAAGGTAGTACAAAGTGTTTTAGCAAGCTTTGTTCTGGTGATGACATTGTATAAGTTGGCAATTCTTACACATTGAAAGATGTCATCTGATCCTGAGCCATGCATACCTTCATCTCGTGCCACTTTTTTCACAGGTATTTAGAAGTAGTATAAATTTTGACACATTATATTTTTATTACTATGCAGTTGTTACCAGGTTTTTTCCACACTTCTTTAAATATCATATTATGACAATTTTGTTATAGTGAAAAAAAAAAAAACCCTAGGTGTTACAGGCCCACCAGAAGTCTGAGAAGTTACATTAATAATTCTGTGGATAGGGATAAAGGAAGACATAACTGCCTTATTAATACAGCAAATTCATGGCCAAGCAATATTGTAAGACAGTTTTTAGTTTGGTTTTTTTTTTTGGTGGAGGAGGTTGGGGAAGGAGCAGGAGATTCTAACTTACAGTGCAGCTTCACATGTTGCTTTTTCTGTCCTAAGAATATCCCATCCAAACTTTTTAAATTAAGGTTTGGATAGAAATGGTTTGTATCCATTTGAATCTCAGACATGGCTGATTGCAGATGAGAAAGGGTTTCAGAAAGCATCTATATAGACGTGGGTCTTGAAATAGAATTGGACAATTCCTATGGATTTAGAAACTTCTTGCATTTCAATGGAAACTTTGAGATCTATGCACACAAATATGTCTGCAAGGATCAGGCACAACTAATTTGCTTGATGTGATCCATGTGTGCACAGAGGTGGTATGCATTTGATGTCCTTGCTAAGGCGGATAGGTGTTGAAGTTTGAAACCAAGTGACAATGTTGAGGTTGGATTGATCTGGATACTGAAGAAATTTAATCACAGGTATATGTAATTTTACAAATTACCAGACTTCCCTGTCCCATGCAGAAGACAGTGCAGTGAGGGGGAGGAGCAAGGCAGGTTAGCATGGTGATTTCTTATATGATCTCCTTGTTGCATGGTAGGGATGGGCAGCCCCAGAGAGAGGTTGCTCAGGTCCTCATGTTGGTTCCTGCAATGCCCCTGGTCCAAGCTCTCTGTGTTCCTGGACATTAAAGAGCGGGTCCTGGACCTCTTGGTGCAGGCACGTGAGGCTTCTCTACCCAGAATATTTTCTAGAAACTGTTGGCAAGACCCTAACATTTCCCAGACAAGACCCTAGGTGCCTGTAATTTTAGGATTGGGTAGATAATACCCTGTTCGTCTGTTTGACTTGTGCTCTTGTTTTCTGATTTGCTGTTAATACCCACAATCCAGACATGCCCTGGAAGCTTTTGCACTCCTTTATGGTTAACAGATTATTTATCTGTTAACCATAAAGGCTATTTCCTTGAGCACACCTAAACCTGTTTTGTTACTGGGGGGACAGGTGTGTGATCATATTTTATCTATTTCTACTACAGCAGAAACTTGATTGAAGTTCATAAAATCATAGCAACAGCTGTGCCAACTAGGCCTAACTCATGCTAGTTACTGTGCTATATGGAGATGTACGTATGGATTGTCAAGCACAATGCGATGAAATAAAGTTTGTGTATGCACTCTATAATGGAAGCTCACACAGAAGCATTTGCCTCCAAGCTTTTGAGAAAGGTTGACACTCATCTTGTGTAGAAAGGCTTTTTGTGTCTGCGTGATGTTGTGATAATCAGATGCTGGTCAGAAGCCAGATTCACAAACTGAGAAGGGTCCTTGAATCCTGGAGAGTTTAGATATATTTTCTTCTCAACTCTGACTTTTTTTGTATGTCGATTGATTATTATCTAGCTGCATGATTCTGATGCTAATTCTCTTAATTATTTATGCAAATGTTCTAACTGTTAAAATCCTCTGATGCTACCTGCAGTAATCTGAATGCCTAATAGCATATGGAGTCTAATAGCACATAATTTTCCTTACATTTTAAATAGTCTAGAAAATAGAAATCATCACATTTTCACCTGTTTTTGTGGTGCTACAGTAAGAAGATCAACTTCTACAGGCAGCAGAAAGTTAATGAAACCATTTTGACATAAATGATTATGGCCTCTGAAGTGAAGAGTTAGTTGCACAGTAAACTTCAAGGAGAAGAATGTCATAATTTCCCTCATTAAAGGATTCTCCATTCTAAAATGCCCTTAAACAGTCTGAGATGGGAACTTTTGAAGGCTTGCTTAAAAATGCATAAACTGCAATAAAAAGTTTTGCTTTCTTTTAATTCAACTCAAAATTTCATGTAAATATCTGAAACATACAGATTTTAAAGTTAGTGATTACCTTCAGGTTAGTTTAGAAGTAAATAAAAAATTGCATTTAGTTGACTGAAATAAATTTGTGAAATCTAAAATACCAAATTGTAGAGGAGTCAAGAAGTTAGAAGAGGGAAGTTAGTGCATTTTCTGGTTCCAGGAATTCTGTAACTTCCTCATGAAGGCAAACTTATGCACAGAGCAGATGTGCCTGAATGCTGATGGCCAAATTGCCATCTGTATATATGCTTTCGTCATACCTTATTTTGTGTGTATTTTACCTAGCTTGTTTTTCGCTTTTATTTTTTTGAACTGAGTATTTTTTTTGGAGAGAGGATAACAGTGGCTCTTACATCCTTCTAGGTGTTCAACTTTTAATGGAAATGCTCTTTGAAAGGTCATCTTCAGGAAATTCAGCAGAAGTTGCTGCTTGTGAGCGAGTCCAACAGAAATCTGCAGTTACACTGGCACGACTCAGCCGAGATCCTGAAGTGGCAGATGCAGCCATAAAACTCAGTTGTAAGGATGTTTGCTATCTTAATGGCAGACTGAAAAAGAGGGAGGAACTGCCAGTCATTGAGAAGCTTTTTTTCTTTTTAGCCTCCTTTTGTACACTTTCTGCAATAGAAATTACTATACAATCTGTCCGGAGAGTGACTAAGGAGGTTGCACTAAATGAACCTCTGGCTCATTTCCCAAAGGAACCTGAGGTGCAGCATCCACCCAACACATAGCTGTGGCAGACTATGCCAACTGACAGTGCTGCCTCCTCCATTTCTTTATTTAAACCCTTGTGCAGGATCTGTTAGTGGACAGAAAACTCGGACCCCAGCAGGTTCGGATGTGATAAACCTAACAAGAAGGAACACATTCTTTTTGCTGGAGTTTTTTCATAGGGAAGAAATGGAGGTCACAACCTCCACTCTGAAACAGCAGTAGTGGGTAAAAACAATGTATGTATTTATTTATACATGACAACTATTAGTTATATCTGCTCTGAACTGCATAGCTCTGTGGACAGTCCCTTGAGTATTTACATATTGTCTTTGCATTAGATATCATATTTACTAAGAAAGATAAATGTGAAACATCTAAAGAAAACAAGACCTCATCTCAAAATAAGGACTTTGTTTTCTAAATTATTTCTCCTGATACTCTTGTGCACTCAGGTATTCCTCGCCTAATTAAACTTTGCAGATCACCAACAGAAAGAAACAACAGTGATTCTGTTTTAGTGGCATGTCTGGTAGGTACATTTCAATTTTTATTTCATACTTATCCTGAAAAATGCAGAAAAAACAGCCCTTTAGATTTCAAAAGGCATAAGTATTTCAGGAATGAATTCATACCAGTATCTCTTAATTTTTCCCTGAAGTGTAATCCTGTACAATGTCGATTACTTATCCTCTGATTGAAGATTTAAGCACATAAGGAAAAGTGGCTTCATCTTCACATTAGTGAGCACTGGAACACAGCAGAATTCAAGGTTTTTGTGATTCTTAAATTCCATTCTCTGATGATGCTGTGTTTGCTGCATTAAGCCTTGAATCACAGGGGTAGCAAGCCCTTTACCTGCATACACACATATGGATGAAAATATGTAGAGGCCAAAGAGAGGAAAGGACATGTCTTGTTTTCACTACAATCTGCCTTTTTATCTATTTGAGCCTCCAAGACAATATAGTGTCCAGCCAAGGAATGGCCAACAAAAGGTTAACACTTTCTGTGCTTAAGAGAAAGATCCCAGCTGCTGGCTTTGCACTGCATGGACTGTGAGCCTGTCACCTGTCAGAGTTGAGTAATCTCACCTAGCATTCTGCAGGAGGAAAGTGTTCTGTGGGTATGGGTGATGTAGGGTTAGGAGATAGGTGTTGATGAATGAAGACTGAAGAATATTGTTTGACAGTGTTTGTTATTTTTAATGTACAAGTACAACTTTGTTATTGCAGCTTTGATTAACTGCTACCTTTGTACCAGCACATGAGAAGTTTTGCTTGTTTAAGCAGGATTCATTCAGGATGAAGACAGTATGGGAGCATAAGAAATGCTGTGTTTATTCTCCATACCTGCCAAGAAAGCATGTTAATTGTGTATGGCTACAGCAGAGGCCACAGAGCGATGGCACCAAACCAGGCTGTGATTTTTCTGTCTCATTGAAGTTGTTGCTGCACATTCCTTGAATTTATGCCTGTCACTTGAGATGCTACCTGCCTGTCTGTGTCACCAGTTCTGCTTCTCCTGATATTTAGTAACTGCCTGATGACACTTTCTGATAAACATGTGGCACAAATATTGCCCCTGGGACATAAGCTGCTTCAGGCTTTGATAAGTGTTGCCAGTAAAGTCTGAGGGATTGTAGTATTTGGTGGTTTTAGTTTAGTTGTTTACTTTTTGTATTCTTTGAAGCAGGTAATTAACTCTTGTGTTAGTGCTGCACTGACAAACAGCACAGAGATAACCTGATCACAACTATCAGATCTTGCTAATAGAAGCCAATTTTTATTGAGAAAAGCCAGCCTGCTTTTCAGTTGCATGTGTCGTGTCGGGTTGCTAGAAGGTATCTAATGGTTATATATTTTTCTCCAGTGAGAAAAAAAAACCCAACAAAATGCAATCTTCTTAGAAGGGGAGATTTTATGAAGATAATAGTAACATCAACGTGATTTTTATTGTGCAGCCTCATAATCGGAACAACTGGCAGTTTTATTTGTTCCCAAATGGTTTGAAATGTGTGGCTTCTTTCTACTAAACTAGTATCTAAAAGATTTCCGTTACGGGCATTGCATAAAACTTCAGTAGCAGATGTTTTCTGAATCAGATGGCTTATAGTTCTCATAAATAAGACAAAAGCTGAGAGCTGAGATACAAAGAGGCAGCATGAGATGTGCAGAAGACTGAAGATAGGTTCTCTGACTCTCACCTCTGTGTTCTTTGACACCATGCTTGTCCCTGCTGCTTTGTTCTAAGGGTAATGTGCCCAAAACGACTGTCATTTAATAGCTGTATTTGAGGGGAAATTATTCTCGCAGATGAAGACAGTAATGGGAGATCAACAAATCAGAAAAGTCTATAGACTCACACTGTTCAGTTTTGAATCTTGGCAATTATTTAGAAATAATTATATGGAGTCCTGCAATGAAGACTTTGTCAAACCTTAACAGTATTACAATTGTGTTGTTTTGTTTTTTAGGCAGCCTTACGGAGACTAGCAGTTATGAGTCCTGATGGACTTGAAGATTCAGATTTTCAGCAGCTAGTGAAGCCCAGACTCGTGGATTCTTTTTTGCTATGCACAAATATGGAAGAGAGCTTTGTATAAATGTGAGCCAAAAACATTTTAAAAATAAACAAGATGATAGGTATAAAATGAGATAATACATATACAATTTTGTTTAGTTTTAGTTCTGTTGTTATTTATGACTTATTTATTTTAAAACCATGAACATGTGGTTTGTAGGAGCAAAGGAACAGAATGAGCAAACTTGTGTCAGTGAGATGCAAAGGTAATTTTTTATTTCATTTTCTTGCCAAGACACATCAACAGACCTTATCACTGCGATCTAACAAAATGTTCTTGTCTTGTTTGATATAGTTGAATCAAGGTAACATAGCCAAGAATTTGGTGCTCTGATGATAAATGCTTCTAATAGCTTTTTGTTGCTGATATTTACTACCCTTGGAATATTTTGCAGGGTTTTTTTAAGAAATGCTTTAGTCTCATGCATTTGCTGCATTAGAAGAAAAATGGTCATTCAAGCTGGTGGTATATACTTTGAAATGAAGGGGATGTTACAGACCAAGTCCAGTTCTTAACTGTTGTTATTTTTTAGTAGAATTATGAAAATAGGCAACTGTGATTAGCTGAGAGACTTCTCCAGAAAATTTTCCATACTGGCTTGAAATGATGTTAGAGGACATTCTTACACCGTGTATAGATGGGCTTCGTTAGAGGATGCACACTTGCAGACAACTCTTTTGTTTACATTTACTGAAATTTCCTAAAGAAATGAAGAGAAATCTAGACAAATCTTTATGAAATCAAACACACATCATCAATGTGAAGGTATCCACATAAGATTTAAAACTCATTACACACTGATAATTTTTCCTCCTTTACAAGCCTTACAAACTGGAATTGAGCATGTCCAAGCATGTTTTTAATGTGCAAGCTGCTACTTTTGTGAGTTGTGCATACATACACTAAATAATCAGAATAGATTAATTGTAACTTGAATTCCCATTTTTCTGTTTTTATAACTAGTCCTGTATTTCTAAAACTGTGAAATGAGACTTTCAGGAGCTCATGAAGTTGACAAATGGA
This sequence comes from Coracopsis vasa, assembly GCA_026283785.1. Classification (NCBI taxonomy): domain Eukaryota; kingdom Metazoa; phylum Chordata; class Aves; order Psittaciformes; family Psittacidae; genus Coracopsis; species Coracopsis vasa. The sequence continues at coordinate 12,679 of JANHGB010050398.1, read as the reverse complement.
GATTTTACCAATGTATATCAACATAAAGAATAGAATTGATTGTAAAACAGATTTATTTTTTCATGAACATTCCTCTTAAAATTTGCATTTTCTTTTCATCACGAAACCAGAAAACTTTAAAATTACTCAACCAGCAGTATTTCAGTGGTTTTCCCTCCAGCTTCTCACAAAGCACTCTAGATTAGAAAAGTATATGTATTTTTTTTGTGATAGCTTGCAACTGTTGCGCTGGATCATTTTATGATCGGCAACATTAGGGTACCAGGACATCTGGCAAAAAAGTAAGTAAGTACATTTCTTCTTTACTGTACTTACTTTGTAGATATGCTAAGCAGCATAATTCATTAGTGTTTAGTATTATATGGCGTTTAGATGAAAGGCACCAGGAAATTGCTAAGCTGTGATTGCCTTCTGCGTTTTCTATGTCTGAGAAATCTGTCCTGCTTCAAGCAGTGATACATGGTGGCTACTTTATTCTCCCCTTGAGTATGTGAGTTAAGAAGTCTCTGCCTTAACATTTCTTCCTTGTGATCTTGTCATTTAACTGTGAGCTCTATCTTGACTGAAGTTTTAAACCATTAGAAATGACCTCTGTCATAAGCAGTTACTCAAAGATAAGCTCTGATTCAGATGTTTCGCAGATGTAATTTTGTATTAAGAGCAGAGATTAATTCTGCTTTGTTTGCTTACTTTGAGACAGCTCTTTAAACTTCTGCAATTGCTAAAATATATGGTACCATACAGCTTTAAAATTATTATGCGAGTGATGGATTTTAACAGTTTCCTCACTAAGCCAAAATACATGTATGAACCATGAGGCTTTAAATGGTAAAAGCAACATTCTTGGTGTAAACCATTAACACATAAATCTCATAAAAAAATGAAGTCAATAAGGTCTGCTTGCTATCATGCTGTAGTGTGATAATTGCTAATAGAATACGACACATCCAATTCTGTTTTGAATGCGCTATACTGAACCTTGTTCTGATAACTGCAACACCAGAGATATGAATTTGTAGATGTGGTGGTTTTATCCTATAATACATAAAGTTAAAATCTCATTTTAAAAAAAATGTCCACACATGTAAAATGAACTGAAGTATCTATTAAGAAAATGTCATTATGACCCATAATATTCTAAAACCATTTCTAACAGGTCAATCAAATATTCAGTGAGCAGGCCAGTAGCAATGAATGAGTCTAATTTGCTCTCATTTAGAATAATGTGAATCAACATCAATTGATTTTACTACAGATACTCTCAATCTGTAAACATATGGCCATAATTGTAGGCCCACATTGTCCATTTACATGTAGACATATTATGTATGTGGCTGTTCACATTACAGAAGCAAAATCCATTGAAGTGGATCTTATATCTGTAGTAGAAAAATATATCTTGAAAAGAGCCAGTTCAGACCTGTTATCACCTGAGTATTCACTTTATTTTTGTATATGCTGCAGTTTATGAGAACTTCCTTTCTTCTTAATAAACTTAGAAATAAAAAGGTATTAAAAATACTGAAATATTATTTTCTCATTACTTCTGAATGAATTCTGGATTAATGTTAATTTTGAATATGACATTTCAGCTTTTAAACAAAAAAAAAAAAAGAAAGAAAAAAAAAGAACACTTTAAGCCAGAATAAACATGTTTGGTTTCAAGGTAATATGAACCAAAATATTTCATAACAAAAGATTTTGACTAAAGTATGTTTTTTGGTGGATCAATCTTTGGACTCCCTGTATATATACATATACAGTTAGTAAAGCAAGATAGAGAGTATGCATAACACATTTACATATCAATTCATATATGTGGACTTGTTGACCTATGGAGATGCATGTAGGTTAGATAACTAGCTGAATCATTCTGAAAACTGAAAGTTATTCTTGTCAGAAATGTTGTAGTTTCATTTATATTTTTCTGAACAGTTTGGATTTTGTATGAGATTAGAAATGTTAGAGAAATGTGCAGTGAACTGCGTGATTCTTTGTAACTTTAATTTACATTCCGTTGACTTTGGACAGTGTGTTCAAGTTTCAGCTTCAGAACTACTTACAAGTATTACTGTCCCAGATGTTTCATTCATAGAATAATTTTTTTCTCATTTTATTGTGTGTTTGGTACATGAATCATTTCTGTTGAATGTTACTTGTCTGGCCTGTTCTGTTTAAAATAATGTTTGTATCTACAAGGGATAAGATATTTACAATGTCTTGGTAAATAAGATGTCTTACCTATTTTTTTAGGGCTGCCTGCTAGTATGTGAAAGATATCACTTAGTCTGTAGGGTATCACACTGCCAGCACTGATTCTGGTATCTCATATGGCTTTTCCAAATATGTACGCTGACCATCTCCTGTGGGGAGTGAAGGCAATAAGATTTGCATGGAGAGCAGTTTGGGAATGAGCTCTGAGGCCTTGGTGCTTTGACAAGCCCTGGGGCTATGAGCTGGGGTGTTGAAGGCCAGATGATGTGGGGGTTGTGAGAGGGTCTGCAGCATTGTGACTAGACTATTTACCTGGAGAGTTTTACAGAGGCCAGTGGGACTGAATGTTGTATGTATGTGCAGGTTGGGAAAGTACCAAACAGGGGGATAAAAAAGGCTTGGTTGTAATAAAGTTGGATTTGAGTCTCTGCATCAACGTGAGTCTGTGTCATGAAATGCCACAATCTCCTTTTAAATAACAGCAATGAACAGTCAAAATAACATTGACTTTTGTATTTTGAGAAATCTGCTTTGATTTTCAGTTCAAATTTATATTAAATTTACTGTATTTAAGGTAACACTAAATTGTAAATTATTCACTCGTGTTCTCATTTTTAAAGATAGGGAGGGAAGATGACATTGAGCATTGAAAAATAAGTTTAGAGTGAATTTGTTCATTTGAGTTGGAAGCGCTTAGCTGGTGGGAAGGTGGGTGAATAGTTTCAGCCCTTGAAAGGCTGAAGAACCAGGAACAGGGAAAACACAAGGTCATCTATATTAGATACATGCTTTACAGAAATCCTTATCTCTGCTGTCTAGTTTGCTCTTGGGTCTGAGTTCCTCTTTCTGTAGCTGTGACAAATTTCTTCTTGGGAGGGTTTTTTTGTACAATTGCTATATTTTTTATATTAAGATACTTTATATCTGAATATAAAAGAGTTAAATTCTAAGGTATGATCCTGGTAATTATTATATTGACAAGGTTTTGCTGAGAAACTACATAACAAAAATAGCTGGTTAAATAAATATACTCTAGGTCACCTAGAATAAAAAGAAATATTTATTGTTCCCACAAAGGGGGAAGAAACAACATATTCTCCAGAAAACTTGAGAGAAAACATATGTATAATAGTCTACTTCCAGGTATTAGTACTTTCATAAGCAGACTTGCTAGGTAGGAGTTTATCAATTGATCAGTCCCCTGCCAAATAATTACTGAATCTAATAAAGGAAGACCACTAGACCTACTGACAAAACACTGGGAAATCAAGATTTTCCTCTTTCTTTTTAAATATCCAATCAGTGATGTTTTGTTTTAATAATTCAGTTGCACCTAGAACACAATGGAACCTATGAGAAACCAGTGTAAAAAAATTGAAAGGGATCAGGAGACTTAAATGATGTGAAGAAGGAAGTGTGTTTGCCACCGTACCTTTTCTATCACTGTTGTGATCACCCATGTCACCAGTGTCTAGCTGAAAGATACACTGCTCGCATCTTTTTTCAGACTTTCTGGATATTACCACTGTCTTGTAACCAGCTCTTGTCCATGTCCTCCACAACGTTTAGAATGTGACCTAACAATGCACATGTCTTCAAAGTAACTTACTGATTTTGGTGTATATAAAAATTTAGTCTGATTTTTTTATAATATACCACATAATGTAAAAATCTTTTTGAAGATATTAGAAGGATATAACTAACAAGATGTGTTTGCTATGTATGCTCATCAGGTAAGGCAAAATTTAGGATAAATTGAGAAGATACGTCAAAAAAGATTCACAAAGGTATGTCAAAAAAGATCCACAAAGATATATCAAAAAAGAGCCACGTGTGTTTTCACTTGCACCAAAGGAATAATTCTGGAATAGGACTGAATCATCCAGGGGTACCTTCTGTAAAACCGTGGTAAGTCAGTGTGCCTACACTGCAAAAAAAGAAGCTAACCAGAGCTTAAAGCCAGAGCTAACCCCCAGGTTTCAAGATTCCTACTAGAATTAGAACTGTAGAGATATAACTCATAAAGTAAAAGACGTAAGATCTCACAATATGAAGCTAAGAATAAATTACTTTTGTGATAAATGCAAACATTTAAGGATTATTACATTAAGCAATGTGCTTGTTTACACATTTGCTTCCACTTGCAAAGCAAGATACAATGCCCTTTGTTCACAGCATTTTACTTTTGTACTGCTTGATTATTAAAAAGGCCACACTTCTTTCGAGAGCAGCAATTATTACAAATCAGTGATTTAAAAACTTCAGCCCATCCTTACAGATGGATTAACAGGGAAGTGGCTAAATACTGTGAATCACAGGTGGTCATTTACATGGGTGTCTAAAACTTTGTGTAATAAGATAGCCTACTTACTGGTTTAAAATATCTGGAGTAGAAGAAATCTATGGTGTACTTTGGCGGGGGGGGGGGGAATTCTTACCTGTTTTGAAGGTCCGTAAGTATAGTCCAAACCAGTAAGTTAGGTACTTTCTGTAGACCACAGCATAAAGTGGCCAATTCTTTCTCTTTGAGGATGACTGTCCAAGACAGAAAGCATACATAACACCGCTGAGCTACCTTTTTTTTTTATAGTGGCTATGGAAAAGAGTGCTGATGTTTTGTTTGGAGGAGTTGTCTAAACACCTCAGCATCTAAGTACTAATTCAGCTCATGTAAAATGAATTCCAGACCCAGCCTGCGATAAAAGGAAGGTGCTTTTTCAGCTGGGGTTTCGTGTGTTGTTTACAGTTCAAATACAATTCCCAACAAACAGACATTTTTGCAATCTCTTCCTCTCCCTGTGAAATTACTGAGACATTAATTTCTTGTTTGGTATGCACTAGATGATGACTCCTGTTTGCCAGTGTTGTAAGAGAAGGAATAGCTTGAAAAATGGATGATGAACAGATACAAACTCGAGACTTGAAAAACCTGAGGATATTTCTCTTTAGAAATGCATTCCTGCATAGGAACATATTGAAACAAGGGTTTGATTAAACAGCTTCTTAGTAAAGTAGATAACTGAAAAGTTGTATGAGGGTGTTCCTTTTCAAAGTCATATGAAAAACTGTGTTATGATCATAGACAAATCTGGTATATGCTGATCAGTGCACTCACATGGAATTTCCGGACTCTGCTACAAAGATCAGATGAATGTGCATGAACTGTTTCTACTCTATTTTAATTGCGTCTCTTATGTAGACTAAAAACTACAGGGGTAGAGTGGTTTTTACATCTTTTTTTAATGACACTAAGTTTCCTAAGATCCTTCATTTTATTTGAGGCCACTTAAATATAATATATTAAAAATAAATGCTGATACAAAGACCAGCTCCTTTGGTGGTATCAACATGTTCTTTGTGTTTGTGACCCTATGATATTCCTTGTGTGGAAATGCCTTTTTAGCTTGTTTTGCAATTACAAATCTGACATGGCTTTAACTGAGACAGTTCTCTTTTGTGTCTAAGGACATTTTCAGCTGCAGCGTTCATTCAGAAAGAACAGCTGAATTCAAACATTTTTTCCACTGATACATCTATTGTTTGCAAGCTCATCTGAATGCCCCTTTCATGTGGCAATACTTTTGTTGCTTCTCATACTCAATTGAAGTTCTGCCTTCTTAATTTATCCATTCGTAACCTTCATAATTTGTTCATTTTTCTCATTATGAGTATCAATTAAAAAATGCCCCAGATCCGAGACATTTTTCTAATGACAGTTTTGGGGTTTATTCATCATAAAGGACTTACTTGTTGCTAATCTTTCTTTATAGGTTAAAATCTATCTATTAATTTAGTTCGAGCTTCCATACAAGACCACTAAAGCCTTCAGAGGAAAGTTCACATACCACTACTGTAGTGGTAGCCTTGTAAATCAGAAATTTAGATTTTCTCTGTAGTGTTCGTTACATGTCTATAGTTTTTATGAGTGGATTAGTTCACTTTTACTTCATCACACTGCTAGCTAGAGCAGATAAATTCATCTGGTTTTAGTTGAAGAGTCAAAACTTCAGTTCATCTGGGTTTTTTTTTTCAGTTTTCAATGATTAATTGTGAATGATCTGTGAAGCATTAAATGGACTATATACTAATGATACATTAACTATGCATTATCTTGTTAACCATGAAACCAGAACACTTGTAGTGGAATTATGGTGAGCAGAAGAAAGATATTAATGCACCATGAATTTATTAATAGTAGAAAGGAGAATAAAGTAGAAAAGAGAATAAAGTTGTCAAGAAGGTAAAATATTCTTGGAGAAAGAAGAATTAAGTCTCTTTACTAGGACCTTGAGAGTATGTGGAAAAGCAAGGGAAAATTCATATAACCAAAATATTGTATGTAGAATTGCCTCAATCAATAAAACCTCTAACTTAATTTGGAGAATGGCACCTATTAGTTAACTTCCTCTCCAACTGAGTTTCACAAGCAAAAAAAAAAAAAAATAAAGGGGGGGTGGAGGAGGGATGTTGTAGCTATTTTAATTCTGATTTAAACGTTATAAATTGCTGGGGACAATAATTGAAAAAGCGGCTGAATTTTGATACAGAAGTGTTATTGATATCAGGATCTCAGACTTTAAGTACTTTTGAGGTAGAACTTCTTTCACTAAGATACATGGGTTTATTTTTCTTTAAAAATGTCTAAATATTTAAAAATGTTTAAATCTTTTTAATTAAAATGTTTCCATTAAAATTAACACAAATGGACTTTTACTGCTATTTGAAAAATCTAACTAGAAGAGAAAAACTAGTTTAGAGAAGAGCCAAAATACAAATCAGTTAAAAATTCTTTAGCCATTGCTTTGGTTTCTAGGGTCTTGCTGTATTAAAAAAATACACAAGGTCATTTTCTGGTGAGTGTCAATAGAAAAGCTATATATTTTATAAAGATTTTGAAGCTACTTTTTATAATATAAAACTATTTCTGGGTCTTAGCTGTAATCAGAATAAAATATGGCTGCTGCTAAGTAAAGATTTTAGAAGTATGAAGTATTTCTTTGAATAAATTTCAGCTTAGCAATTCCTCTAAAACCTAGGGATGGCACTAGTGGACTAAACTTTTCAATAACAAAATGTTTTAAGGTCCTGAAACAACTTCACTGGCCAGTGGCTCTCAGCACTGCCTGATAATGTGCCTTTGCGAAGTATTTTACCAAACAGGTGAGAATCATAAAATCATAGAACGGTTTGGGTTGGAAAGGACCTTAACATCATCTAGTTCTTACCTCCCTGCCATGGGCAGGGACGCCTTACCCTAGATCATGTCTCCAAAAGCTCTGTCCAACCTGGCCTTGAACACTGCCAGAGGTGGAGCATTTACCACTTCTTTGGGCAACCCATTCCAGTGCCTCACCCCCTGACACTTAAGAACTTCTTCCTTATATCTAACTTAAATCTCCCTGTTTGAGTTTAAACCCATCACTCCTTGTCCTATCACTACAGTCCATGATGAAGAGTCCCTCTTCAGCATCCTTGTAGGCCTCCTTCAGATACTGGAAGGTTGCTATGAGATCTCCCCCTAGCCTTCTCTTCTACAGGTTGAACAGCCCCAGTTTTCTCAGCCTGCCTTCATATGGGGAGCCCCCTTATCATGCTCGTGGCCCTCCTCTGGACATGCTCCAACAGCTCCATGTTTTTATGTTGAAGACACTAGAACTATACACCGTACTCCAAGTGGGGTCTCACAAGAGCAGGATCACCTCCTGCGACCTGCAGGTCACACTTCTTTTAATGAGCAGCTCAGATACTATTGACTGAGCTGCAAGCACACACTGAAGCTCACTAATGTTGAGTTTCTCATCAATCAACACTGAATCTCTTCTCTGCTCAACTTGTAGCTGTGCCTGGGATTGCCCTGACGCAGGTGTAGGACCTTTCTCTTGGCTTGGTTGAACTTCATGAGGTTGGCATCAGCCCACTCCACAAGTGTGTCAAGGTCCCTCTGCATGCCATCTCTTCCCTCCAGTGTATCAGCTGAACCACACAGCTTAGTGTCCATCAGTGACTTGCTGAGGGTGCACTTAATCCCACTGTCCATGTCATCAACAAAGGTGTGAACAGGATTGCTCACAAACTGAAGGTCTGTTTCTTATGAGAGCCAAAGATCAGGCAGCGCATGAAATAAATCAAGTGGAAGTGGTTTCTCGTGTTGAAGATTCAACCAAGTCTTAATTTGGAGAATGCTCCATGGCCCCTAATGAGTTCAGGTGTCTCTTCGCTTCATTCAGTACTGTGTGGACTTGTTTACTCTTTCGAAAAACCTCCTGAGTGGTAGCTTCTCTCTGTTCACATCAGGACAGCTGAGCTGCAGCCCTGTGGATAATTCTGATTTTGTCTGCATACCTCTTTTTCTCCGCTTTATTTGTAACTTATCCGCTGAAGAACCATCTTCTTTACTATTTGTTAGCTCATGACAGGCTTTTCTGAAATCTAGAAAGCTCACCACATAACTAATATATAATTAAATTGGCCACATAACTAATATATCTATTCTGTGTACAGATAGCATTATTTTAATAATGCTGAAGCATTTTCTGGAATTCTTATGTTATGCATTAACCAATTTTGTCAGGGACAGTTGCTCCTCCAGTCACATACTTTTAGTCAAGTCAATAACTGCATTTAACAGTTCAAATAAAACATTAGGGTTTGTTTTGTTTTGTTTTTCCAATATTAACTTATTTTTAAACAAGGAAGCAATTTTAGAAGCTTAGTGTGAAAGTTTGGTTTAAAAAAAAATAGAATGAAATCAAAAGGATCTTGTGAAAGGAGGTAATCCTCACGCAGCAGCCCAAGGTTTTACCATAGTCTGCATTTTTCTTTTCTGAAGGAGTACAATGTTGCTATTGTTCAGTCTCATTTTAGTTCTGTCTGCTATTCTACAAATGCCATTGACAATATAGTAATTTAGAGGCCCCTTTACAGCTGGGTGGGAAAGGAACTCAAACAATAATGTTTTAAATATTCTTAAAAAGTGCTTGGTAGTTTTTCAACTCATTCAAGTGACCCAGTCTCATGAATAAGGACATTTTTAAAAGTCTTAGTGATGCATTTGAATCTTATCTCACTTCCTAAAATATTTAAGAACCAATTTTCCTTACATGTGTAATGTCTCCAGTCAGTTTGGTTGTTTTAATCTGGTTGAAATCTGAATAAGATTGTCATCTACAGCCCTGCAAAGGAACCTTTCTGAAGTCTTTAAAATACTGTTGAACTCATCAGAAATATATGAACACTATGCACTGCTATGCATCCCAACTCTTTTCCAAGTATTAAGGGCTACATTAAATGATGAATGCAGACAGAAAGCCAGCTTCTCTTGGGGCCATCTGGTCACATTAAAAAAAAAAAAAAAACCAAAAAACAAACCACAGAAAACATTTTCTTGCCCTGGGAATTGTCTAGAATTAGTTTTATCTTCTATTATTCTAAAACAAACAAACAAACAAAAAACCCAAACAAAACCCCCAAACCCAGATCTCACTCCAAACTAAAATTTGTCTCTAAAGCAAAATAATATTAAATTCTTCATAAAATGTAGTTCAGACTACAATTTTCTGTAGCAAGTTAAGTTTTTCTTAAACTCATTTTATATATTATCATGTTCTGATGGATTTGAGTTTCTTTTAAAAGAGAAGAGTAAGTATTTTTGAGTGTATTTGCTTTTTTTTCTATGATGCAAATGAAGTGATGGGAAGTTATTAATTTTATAGAGAACAGTGAATGATGCTACAACTGTCAGATGTCAAAGTCAGTATAAGCAAATAAATATCGATTGATGGTGTGTCTCCTTAATTAAAGATCTGGATTTTAGCTGGCCTTGAATTTAATCTGATATTAGTTTGAGAATATATGCTCCCAAGGAGACTAAGTGTGCAGATGGGAAGAGAAAGTACCAGGAATCCCTGTCTGGATGTAGCTGACCAGAAGGTTTATGAGCCTTCTTCCATAGTGTGGAGAAAAATGTAGCCATGAAAACCAGGTAAATTGAAGCAAGAGGTCTTGTTTTCATGTAAGGGGTGGATAACAGCAGGTGAAAGTTGAAAAGAATTGTACCCAAGTGTTTAGGAAGGCGACACTACTGAGGCTTGTTTAAACTTGGTAAACTAAAGCAAGCAAATGTTGCAGCAGCTGGATATGAACACTATAGCTAGAAAACCAACTGTAGTCACAATCAGGGCTATAGTTATAATCTAAGTACCTCTGAAAACTTTGATACTTATGAAATATCAAATGACATGGGAAAAAGTAATACAACACTAGATACCGTTTTGTATTAGCAATGGCATCACAATTGACAGCTAGTCTGCATGTGGTTTGATTTACAATAGTGGCATGAGCTCTATAAGCTCATTAATTCATTGACACAGATTAGAAAAGTGGTTATATTCTCTTTGTGTCAAAACACATAGATGTAACCCACAGCAAAATGAGACTCTGCTTTCTCAACTCATGAAGTAGTGCAAACTGGGTTTTCAAAAGCTTCTTTTAGATGTACTTAAGGACTTGCTGGGGGAGGAGTGGTGACATCTACTGGAATTTTAAAACACTTCCTCATATGTTTCCAAGGCTGCTAGCAAGACATATTCAGTTTATGTCTAAAATTGGATGAATAATGCAGAAAAAATTTCTACTTATATTTGTGCAAATTTGGAAGCAAATCTTCAGCCATCTTAGGGTTGCTTTTGTTGTCATTTCCTGCACACACTCACAGAGTTATTAAACTTTAATTGCATAACTGTTGGCAGAAAATAAATGTTCAGCTCACACAGGAATACTATGAAAAGTGAATTTCTAATGTGCTTTCTGTAAGCCTATGTACCACAAAGCTGATTCCATGAGTTATGTTCATTAGACTGGAGGCTGGAAACAACATTAAGTGATTTACGGGACCAACTGCAATTGAACAGTGAGTTTGTGCTTGGAGTAGCAACCCCTTACTTTAAAAAAAAATAAAAATAAATCAGTGAGGAAGGAATATGTGAAGCAACCTGCAACCTGCTCCCCACATTTCATGGAAAGAAGGAAAGAAACTCATCCATCATAAAATGAATTCAGTAAAAATTATTCACTCAGATCCATTTAAAACATATTCTAACTTTAATCTCTTGATTTCTTGGGGCTAGATTGCGATGCATACTGCATGCCCAATAAGAGCGTGAAGGCTTTTTCTTGCAGCCTGATGTAGGTTACTTGGACCTTGGGACTGAGCCTGCAGGAGCAGCAGGGTTATACATCTGCTTCCTCTCTTCCCTCTGAGGGAGTGTACTGAGGGGAGGGAAAGGGGGATGGGATTGCAGAAGATGAATCAATCCCTCTTGGCACAAAAAACCCCTCCGACTGGCTTGCTGGGACTGGCTGGGGATCAGGGTTTCCTAAAATTTTACTACTATGAACCAGAGTTAATAATTCCCTCTGGGGCACGGAAGATGTAGGCAATAAGTTGGCTTTTCAGATATACCCTTGAGGTATGTTTTCCAGTGTTATCTGTGTGGTATTGCACTTTATCTATCCCATTGTCGTCAATCTATGCCTAACCTTTAATCCTTAAAATCCAAAGAGCTGGTTCACAGTATTATGCCTGTTTGTTGTTGGGCATTTTTTTTTTGTTTTATTTGGGTTTTTTTTTCACCGATTATATCCTTTTTATTAAAAATTGTCTAATCTGTGAGAAACTTTCTGTAAAGCTTTCCAGCAAACTGTCCTTAAGGATTTTCTGCTGTTATGGAGATTTATGATTATGGTATGACAAAAGGAAACCATCTGCTGTCATTCATCCAATTGCAAGCCTACCACCATTCTTACCTCTAATTCTGAAAGTTGCAGATATGTGGAGGTTTTGTGTTGATTTTTTGCACCTGTGAGCATATGACCTGTTGTAATACTCTATTTCTGCAGCCTTCAGACAGGTCCTGTGAATCAAAGGAGATCCCCAGTCATAGCAGCTTTTCTAGTACTGGGAGTTGTTTCACTTCAGCAGTGTGCTCTGATTATGAGACTGCCTGGCTAAAGAGATAAGAAGTGTGATAGTCTAACTTACCTACTACAAAATTGCAACTGTTTGGCTGTCAGTTAGCATTGTGGTGAGAAACTCTGAAATGACAGTTTTCTGACTTTATTAATAAGTTTTAATCCTCAAAGCAAATTTTGTTAGTACATGTTGACTTTCCTGCACTGTCTCTCTGATTTGCTAGACTGACAAGTTTCTATCAGTCCATCAGTCTTATTTAGCTTGCCTGCTGCTCACAAGTTCCTCTAGATTTATCATGACACAAACAACACATTTTTAAGTGAACAGAGATTCCCTAAGTCTGTATGCATATCCACATCCATTTCTAATTATTTTCATGGCTAAAACCTACTCTTACTGCAGGCCTTTGAATATCCAAGATCTGTACATAAATTGTTCGTATATTTTCAGTTAGTACTTTTCATAATCACACTTTGCTGAGTCAGGTCAGGGTGC
>JANHGB010050397.1:32196-56000 GCA_026283785.1 Coracopsis vasa | reverse complement strand
GAATGAAGTCAAGGATGGAAGGAGCCATCATGTTGACCCGTCCAACCTCCTCCTAGGACTGTGCCCTCTCTTCCACACCATGCCTCTGAAGCCCCTGCTTCATAAGAAGCATGGTCTCTCATGAGAAGCAGGTCTCCCAGCTCTTCCTGCAGTCGATCAAATTCCATAGTTACCTATGCTTAGGGAGAAGGCACAGGATGCCAGTGCTGGTGCAGGTGCAGGGCTGGCAGCACTGTCTGCATTTGCAGACAAAGCCAAGTGTGTCCTGACTAGGGTAGATGAAGGCATCAAGAGATGGTGTTTTATAATTAGGCTCCTTGGCTGAGAAATAAGTGCTTTTTTTGACAGGGATGGTGTTACAGTACTGCTTGTGTCACCTGACCAGAGGATTTTAGGGTGTGAAAATCCCTGTATGCCCAGAAGACACCTCTGCACCCTGCTTGCCCAGTCAGAGGGACCCGGCACCCTGCTGCTGCCATCCAGATTGGTCAGGGTGTCCTTTGGGCACCAGGAGGAACATGGACAGGGCTTATTAAAACTTGTGCAAATGCTTTCCCAGCCTGCCAAGCTGCCTGGGCAGCTGCCATGAGTCACTGTGGCTGCGCTGTCACTCCACCCCTGTGCTCCATCAGCATTATCTCACCTTCATCTCCCGTATCTGCAGGAATCATCATAACTTACTCCTAAGTCAGGATGCTGAATCTCCTCAATTCCAGCAACAGCACTGCGTTCACAACCTTGTCATTATCCTGAGGCTGATAACCTCAGGCAGAGGTGTTCATGTTTTAAGTCATTGAGCAATGTCCTGTTTGTGATGCATGGATATCCAGAAATACAAGCTGCAGCAGCCCTTTCCACCTTCCCACATCACCTGCTGAACCCTCCATTGTCCGACCCAGCCTCACTGTCCTGCTTAGCCCTTGAAATAGACCCCAGTGTAGAGCAGCTCAGCTGCAGGTCACCTTATGGACCCCTGTTCATGTACCACAGCCAGCAGTGCTGCACAGTAGAGCCTGCCAGGGACCACAGATTGCTATTTTAATGGTTTTATCATGACACCCAAAGCATTGCAACCGGCTCTCTCCCAAGTGTGGCTCTGCTCTGGTTTAATGAGCTTTGGAGATTGCATCGGCAGCACAGACCAGGCTGTTTGACAGCGGTCAGCGGGGCTAATTAATCTGGTGTGTGCCCAGAGCCCCATGCCTGCCTGCAGCCCCAGCTGGGGCAATGCCGATAGCACAGCTGAGATCTGAAACTGCCTTAGAAACAGTGCTTAAAGAGGCCTGTTCTTACCCAGCTCTCCCCCTTAAACTGAGGCCAGCACAGTTTCTAATCTCACAGTCTAGCTTCTTCCTCTGAAAAAAAACAAAAAATGGCTATTTTTGGAACAGTGTCCAAGTGTGACTCTGAGACTGGCTCTATAACACCACCAGGCCAAATGAGGATGCTCCTTGCTGGTACCTGTACCTGGCCTCTGCTGAAGCTGGGGCTCCCAGTCCCTGGGAGATGGGTTAATGCGCTTTGCGTCCCCCTTTTACCCTGAAACCCCAAGGCTCAGAGCCCCATCAGGGTGCCTGTGGGGAGGGTTAACAGTGCTGCTGACCTTGCCTCTGGCCGCTTCAGCATGTTTCCCTCTGTGTTTCCCCTAGCCCTTTGGTTTGTGTTGCTGTTGGAGCTGGAAGGAGCTGCTTGGGTTGGCACCAAGGTGTTTGTGTATTTGAAGCTCAGAAAAGTGAGAGCTGCTGAGATGGCTTTTTCTTTCCAGGAGGAAAGTCAGAGCTGGGTCTGGGCTTTTCTTCCTCTTTCTTCCCCCTAAACCAAAACAAAACCAAGCTTATAGCTGCTTCAGCGGGTAATCACTGCCTAAGTGTCAGAAAGAGCCATGGAAAACCCCCCTTTGCTCCATAAAACTGAGACACATCCATCACCCTCCTTGACACAGCTGTTGGCAGGGAAGCGGCACCTTCCAGGCACTGGGATTGTCTTGTAGTGCCAGCAATGGGCAGCAGTGACTGGGCAGCCTGCGGTGGGAGGCAGCACGTGTCCCTGCCTGTCCCCATGCTCATCCTTATCCAGGCCATGAGAGATGGATGGTCCCAGTGTGGTGCTTGGCTCGGGCTCAGAGCAGAAGGTGTTTGGGCAGGGCCACAGTACCTGGGGGAGGCCGCTGGCAGAGGGTGGGGCTCCGATCACCCCATTGCATGGATGCAGGAGAGGGATGCATGGATGCAGGAGAGGGATGCATGGAGACGGGTGCATGCAAGCCCCTGTCTCCCTGTCACCTGGCTGAAGCAGCACGTGTCACCCATAGGAAGCACCTGGTTTTCTACACATTTGCAGGATGTCTCCTCATCCAGCAATATATGTATATAAATAAATTGATAAATGAGAATTGCTGGGCAAGATGTGGTGGCAGGGTGCCAGCCCCAGCCCAGCCGATTCATTTGCAGTTCTCATTAACTTGGGCTGACCTTTGCTCACATTTCCACCACAAGCACGATCAAAACAAGGCAGACATTTAACTTTGTTTTGGGCAATGTTACTCTAATGTGGCTTTTTTCCGCATAGCTCTCTCTTTTATGGTAATCAAATGTTCTGCCAACTTTTCTTTTGCTATGTACACCAGCGAAGGGAACCAGATGCTTCGTGTTTTCCTCCAAAATGTATCTGAATGTTGTTTTTTGTTTAGTGTTTCAGAGGGAGGGCTGGCTTACAGACAGCAGTTCATAAAGCCAGCCCTCGCTGCACCGTTTCCCAACTTACGGTGGGTCTTGGCTCTGGCTCCCGACTGGATCCGCAGTCTCTCCCCTGCACATTGTGGCAGCAGCCCCCAAGCTGCCCCAGTCTCAGCAGGGCACGGCTGACACTGGGGCCCCCAGTGATGTGGGGTGAATAGTGTGGGGCTGGGCAGGCCCTTCCCGCTGAGTTCTTGCACAACAGAACATCTGAAGCCTGGCCATGTTGTGCAACCAGCCACAGCTCTCGTGGAAACCCTGGTGTCAGCCCAGAGTCACAGAGTCACATCCTGGGAGAGCCGATCCCCGGTTCAGGAGCAGGTCGTGCTGCTCATGGGGAGCAGCTTGTGTAGCTTTGCCTGGCAAGTGCTGCTCTGCCTCTGGAAATGGAGGGGGTTCACTCTGGCACCCCTGACTATGTGTGGGGGTCCTTGTGCTGCGGTGGTTTCAAGCTGGTGCTCTGCATCGTAGGGGCTGCTCCTCCTGATGTCCATGCAAGGTCCAAGCTGTTGAAGCCCACCCAGTGAATTCTTTCTGAGCAAGGAACACAAGTGTTCTCAGGCAAGATTGTCAAAAATACCTGTGCCACCGGGGCACTTCTGGCCATTTCTAATTTCTCTCCTTTACCTCCATCTGTACTTCTGCTGCTATTTTTATAATCGCTTTCTGCTTTCAACTCCTTATCTCCTTCAGCTTTCCCTCTCCTTTTCACTCTTTATGCTGTAAAATCTTTTCATCACCTTTTTTTTCCTCCCCTTTTTGGGTCTGATTGGGCTTTATTTCTTCTTCTCTGCCAGATTTATGTGAGTTGTCAAGTCCAGCAGCTATTTGTCTCTGCCTGATGACAGACTCGCCTTTTCCACCCCCCAGATCAGATTCACGGCTCTTCTTTAAGGCCCTTTAATATTTTAATGTTCCAACTATAAATTCATTTTCTTTGAGCTTCAATCCTTCTGTGGGCCTTCCCGTGGCTGGGTCGGTGGCTCCCCCCTGCTCCCCGCTGTGATTTGTGGCATGTCATAGGCGGCATTTGGGGTGGCTTTGCTCTGTGCATGGGAGCAGAGGGCCGGGGAGGGGAGCAGAGCAGGAATTCGCTTTTCCTTAAGCTCAGACAATTCCTCAAACCTTGACAGGAATTGACACTTTCCATGCTTCCAAGACGTGATTTGTTGCGGGCTTGTTGTGCTTTTTATTAAAATGCTCTCGTGGAGTGCTTAAAAAGGTTGGCTTTGCACAGCCCCAGCTTCCTGCTTTAATAAATGCAGCCTCGGCTCACAGTTTTTCCCTCTGATGTGTCAGCTGGGGACTCGCTCTCCATCTCAAATACACCCAGACTGCTTAAATCATCCTTATTTTTCTCACAGGGAGAGAGACTTCTTTGCTCTCCGAAACTTTTCACACCCTAAGTTAATAAAACTTCTCTGCTGTAAGGGATGGATGTGACACTGCTGAGGGTTTCATGGCCGAGCGCTGGATTATTGCTGTAGTGTAAAGGGCTCCCCAGCTCTGGTAAGCACATTGAATGTCTTCTTAAAATATGAGGTTGAAATGCACTGGCAGCGGCTGTCCCTGAAGGCTGCTGGAAGAGCTCCATGTTGTGTTGGAGCTGAACACCTCAGGGAAGCACTTCCCAAGGGGCAGTGCAGCCCAGGGCTGCCTCTGCTTTGTCCGACACAACCCATCAGCGAGGTGGTGAGGCACAGGAAGAGCTGCCCTGTGCCTTGACTGAAGTATACTCTACTTGGAGGGCTGCAAAAAGCACTGGGCTTGAAGCCAGTGCAGTGTTACTGTCCATATAAATCCGAGAGACCAGGAGGGCAAAAATAGTGCTATGCATTTTGACAGCGTTTGTACAGAAATCACTCAACTCCGCTATTAGCATGAGATTGGTGGTTGATCTGAAGGGTGACAAAGCAGCCCTGCACCATGCCAGGAGGGACCTGACAGGAAACCATCAGCAACATCTGGGGCAGCTCTTTCCTCTGGTGTGTAAACATTTAACTGAGAACATGTTAGCAGCAAACAGTCCCGAGCCGCCAGCCCACGCCAGCTCATTGCAGCCCTACACCCGCCTCGGCAGCACAAGGAAGCAGGGCTGTATTTCTTCCCTTGATTTTTGGCACCTGGGCCGAGGTGGGGGTAGAGCTGCTGAGTGTTTAATTCAGTGCTTTCCATTTCGGATATTAGTAGGGCGGCTGAGTTATGATATGGGAGCCTAGAAAGGCATCATTCCCTCTCAACACATTACGGATTAGTTATTTTCCTATTAAACTGCTTTAGTCATGGTGAGTGTGTTGCCTTAAATGGGTTGCTGTGTGTAACAGGCATTGACAGGAAAGCCTAATCCTACCTGATAAGTGTAAGTGGCAATGAGGACCTATTGAATTCAATGAGAATTTTGCTATGGATGTATGTGGACCAAAGCTCGGTGTCACTCTCTGTATTTACATCCACAGGGCTCTACTGAACACCCACCAGAGCAGCCAAAGCAGGGCTGAAAGGACACAGTGTGTACACAGCAGTGGTGGCACTGGCTCAGCAGCATCCCTGATGCTCAGCTCACCAGGAGTCAGCCCTTGGGGGCTCATCAAGACCTCTCATGTCCAGGTGGGTCTGTCCCCATCTGGTGGTGGGGTGTGAATGATTTCAGTGCAGCTACAGTGAACCTCCCCGGGGAGAAGCAGTAGGGAGCCCTACGGGGGAAGGGGCCTTTATAGGTTCTAGTCACCATGGTCTGAGCATAGGAAGCCTTGCAGATGTGGATATGTGAAGGCAATGTGCTGCAAGGAGGCTGGTCTCCATGGGGAGAGGATGAGAGCACCAGTCTCTGTGTCTGCCCAAGTCACTGTCCATGGTAAAGCCAGCACCAGGTTTTGCTCAGTCCCCTTGGACGGCTGGAGGTAACACTAGGGTCCGGGAGACAGAGGAGCTCTTCAGAGACAGAGGCAACGGGAAGCTCCACTTGCACCTGCCTGCAATTAATTAATTACGAATCCAGTTATTAGCTCAGCCCCATGGCTCCCCTCGCTGCCAAGCCCCCAGCTGGCCGGGGAGCAAGCCATTATTTGAAAAGGTTTCCCATTAAACATGAAAGCAAAGGATATTTCAAAGAAGAGGGGCAGGAGAGACAGTGAGGGTGTGTGCACGATTGCAATCAGCTCTCGAGGATGTGCTGGAGCGGCTGGATCCCCATCTTGGAGCAGCTCGAGAATGGTGAAATCAATTTCATTAGCCCGCCTAGCCCCTGATTACTCTTGTGCCACATGAAACACCCCCATGGCCCCCATTGCATGGCAATTGCACACAGGCACCCCTGGTCCCCACTCCAGCCTGCCAGTGGCAAACCAGCCCACCCAAATGCAACCCCAGCTCATGCTATGAAAGAAATCCCTAGAGATTTAAATTCCCTGACTAGGGTGCCTGCATTCTCTTTGTGCCCAGGTGGCAGCTGCAGCCCAGCTCTCAGGCTTTTAACCCAGGCAGTGCACACATCTGCTTTGCCCCCCGTTTCTCTATTACCTGCTTTCTGCTCTTCGCTTTAGAGGAGGTGCCTCTTTAACCGCAGTGATTTACAGGCGGTGTTGTGGCAGGACAGGTCTGACACTGATTGAGTCGCTTATCTGACGTCTCTGTCCTGCTCTCTGACAGCCTCTCCCCCAAGTATCAATCTGCACATCAGTTCTTTATTCCTGGGTGAGGGAAGAGCTGTCAAGGTTGCAGCTACACTGTCATCTTCATCTAAGCTGCTAGCTGCCCTTCATTGCTTAAAGACCCTCTTTAACACACGCGTGCTTTGAGAGGGGGCCACCGCGCTGGAGGAAAGGAGATGGCAGCAAAATTTCATTTGCTCTCAAGGCTCCCAGGGCTTGATGGATTTGCTCTCATCTGTCAGGGTGCCCATAAATAAACAAGAGCTCTCATGATGCAGGTTCAGCCCCACTGCTTCTCCAGCCAGCTCCCTGCAGCCCCATGCTGGCTGCTGGACACCCAGTGCAGGGACACTGCAGGGGGCTGGGACCCCTTGAGATGCAATGGTTCCCTTGGGCCAGGGCCATCATCAGGGTGATAGGACAGAGCAGAGAGAGGGTGGAAAAGACAAGCGCATGGGATCAGGCTTGGCTTTGGGGTTTGCTGTGAGTCCTCACTGTCAGATGCTCTTGTGACCTCTAAAGATGGGCTGAAGCAAAACCAGAGGGGATCACATCATCCTGATCACTGCCCTCCATCACAGGGCTGTGGGACCAGGACAGGGTTAAGCTGGCATCCATCTCATGCACTACAATGAGGTGGCTGAGCTGGGACAGTTTGGACTCCTGTGTACCCTCGAGGGTGGCTGGAAGGAGGCAGAGAGAGCAGGCTGCTCCTTGCTTAGTACCTGTGTCATCCCCTACACTGCATGCAGTCATTGTTTTCCCCCCCAGACCCTCATCCTCCTGAGCTCTGTGGCTGCACTGCCTTGACTGCACCTTCCTGCTCAGCACTGAGCTGTTTTGGTCCTAAATGATGGTTTTGTTAGCTAAAAACCGCACTCCTCTCTGGGATCACCAGCAGCAGTGGTGCAGGGTGGCAGGAAGGGATTGGATCCACTCTGGGAGGAGGGGCTGTGTCTGAGTGAGATGGTGCATGTGTGCACAGGGTCTCTGTTAAAGCCCCATGTCACCTCGGGGTGACCTGGAGGGATGGGCAGTGCGCAGCACAGAAGTGCAGTGGGGATGGCCCTGCACACCTGTAGCTGTGCCCCTGTTTCCCTGAGGTTTCTGGCTGCCCATAGCCCTCTCAGTTTGGTTTCCTTGTTGCTGCTCTTCCATAAATAGAAAGCTCACTGAAACATAATCTCTACCATAATGTTTATTAAATAGTAATTTTAAAAGGTTTTTATACAAATCATATAAACACAGTTTGATTTTTTTCTTTTTTTTTCTTTTTTTGTTTGTATTTTTTTTTACACCGAAGAATCACAGTAAAAGCTCTTTTAAGTCCATAAGTCCTGGCTCAGCCAGGGAACGGTCAAACACCTTGAACTGCAAACCTTGGAGAAGTTCCATTTCTGCGTATAACTTCTTAATGCTTTAATTCCCATGCTCAGCCCCAGCACCTTCCCACAGAATGAAATCACCCGGCACTACAGCCCGCCCATTAGCAACACGTCCTCACCATGGGAAGAGCGTGGAGGCAACAGCTCATTTCAGCGAAGGCATTAACACCAATTTTTACTCTCTTTTCTGAATTTCACAGAGGGAATCGTGATCGGAAATCCTAATCTATTTGCAGAGGAGGATGCAATGAATCGAATGCACTGACGACTTTTCTTTCCCCTGTTGAAGTTAGTTACAATCAAACACAGTTTTCTGTAGAACAGTAAAGCACCCAGCAGAGGTAAGTGAGGTATCGGCTTTGCAGCATTATCGGCCTGCTCCTGCCCGGCAAGCGCATGCACGTGGGTCCTGCCCCATCGGGAAGGGGCAAGGAGGACACACAGGGCAGGCGCTTTGCTGGGCCCAAGTTAGTGCCAAGATCAGCAGTACTCTCCTGCCCCAGATCAAGAGATATATTAACACGAGTCAGTCCCACGGAATAAGTCACATACACGATACATACAGAGAATTCACGTGCGTGTGCAAACACACTATTTCTGAATATATGTATACATGAACTCTTTTCTCTGTACGCCTACTAGACACCATAACGTCACCTTTTTAATTTATATATTTTCACCTATTGTTTGCCTAAGTCAACTTTTCTACTGTATGGTCTTTTCCCATTCATCCTTCCCCTCTCCTGTGATTTGAAGGGGATAAAAATCATTCAGCAGCAGCAATCCAGCTTTGAAATGGTCTGGTACATTTCCTCTTACTGCCTGTTTCTTCCGTGTGGTAAAATAACACCCCTGTGGAATCTGTCCACGAAGAACGCCAAAAGAAATAAGGTGATTTGAAAGGAGAATCTGAGATACATTTACTGCTGTTTCTGTTGGGCACACAGTGTGAATTAAAAAAGTGAAGGCCTTTGTGTCTGCCCATCTCTGCATGTCTGTGTATGAACCATGGATGTTTTGATGACACAGCTGCTGGTATCAGCTTCCCCAGTAACCCAAGCATCTTTCTTACAGTGGAGAAGTCTTTTTTTCCCCCCCTAAACCCTTACTGTCGGATGGAGCTTTCCATGAAACACTAGATAAATGTTCCTATTCCCACCACACCGAGGAGCAGCTGTGGCACTCTCCGTGCTTATCTCCTCTACAGATGTTCCTCATCTCCCCAAACACATGGCCTCCTGGAGGATGTGTTTGCAGGTGCTGTGCCAACTGAGCTTCACAGCACATCACACCTTTGGCATTCTGTGGTTAGTGAGGGGAAAAAAATCCATCCCCAAACTATTTGCTAGGCAAAATGTAAAATCAGGACACATCAGGTATTTCCAAAGTGCCCTGGAAAAGCAAATGCAACGTGCTGGGAAGCTTTCCTGCTTATGTATGTGCAAGCTGATAGGGACAATCACTCTGTGCCGAACTGGAAAAGAAGGCATTGGTTTGGGGCCCAGCACTTGAATTCTTGTTTCTCCATTAAATTGTTTTCATAACACTCCTCTCCCACGGCACAGTGGTAAGTGGAGAGGTTTCAGCTGCCAGACAATGTAGCCAGACCACTTGAAAGTAGAAGGACCAGACTTCTCTTGGGCTCTACCCGGTAGAGTGGTGAAGAGTGTTTTGACGGGGAAGGATGAAGGCCTCACTTGTTGTTTGATACAGCACTGATCATCAGATGGAGGAAAAATACTTCTTCTAAGGCACTTGTTCAAAGTAAAACAAAACACAGCTCATCATAAATAAAACTTCAGGGTTTTGCTACTGATCGGGAACAGCGCAGCTTTGCTCCGAAGGGATACGGCGGCAGCCGTTTGGTCCACCAGTGCCGACAGCGCCAGCTTGTGCTCCCCAGCTCCATAAAGAAGGGGAGCACTGTGAAAGAGAGAGGGCCAGTGAAGGGTGGGGTGGTGGGTGCCATGAGCGGGTTCCCAGGGACATGGGCACGGCTCCAGCCTCCTCCCCTGTTCATTTTCCCTCCCTGGCACTTTGGAGAGGCCTCAGCACCGTGCCCCAAGTCAAACCCCGAGTGAAGCCCCCTTCCCAAAGCCATCGCCTGAGTGCTGGCAGCCTGACAGGCTCTACTTTTTGTTTGCTGCAACTTTTGCATTATAGCAAAAAGAAGAAGGGCAGGATCGAGAGGGGTGGGAGATTCAAAGAAAGGCCTTCCTGAAGAAGGCCTCAGCTGTTGCAATCCAAGATCTGGATTTAATAAATGGCTCTTATTCACAAATCGCTTTAAGGCTCTTCAGCTTCTCTCAAAGAGGTGCTTCTACACATAGGGTTTCCTTTCTATTTTATTTCTTAATGATTTTGGGAAGCACTGTTGCTACCATTGACACTAAAGCCAGTATCGCACCTTTCCACCCTACCAGGAGAAGGAAAGTTGAAGGTAACAACACGCTTCCATTTTCAGGACTGGAAACTGCAGCTTTCTGGACTTAGTGTGAAATGCACAAATCCCTACAGCCAAAACGGTATCTGGATGGGGTCTAGAATGGACAGGGTCTCCGTGTGTGTGTGTGTTATTTCTAAAGAAATCCCTCAGCCTTCTCAGCAACTCACCAGAGAAAGGAGGTGGAAAATAACAATCAACATTTAGTTTTCACATCCAAAAGGTAAACCAGTCTCCTTTGCCACATCCCAGCCACTCGCATCAGCAGAAAATGAAGATGAATCAATAAACAAGGGTCTCGGTCCCCCCTCGCCCAGCACAGTCCAGGTTGCGGAAAAGCCCGCTCGGTCCTGGCGGAGCGTGACCCACCAGTGGGGCCTGGCGGCAGGAGCAGCGCCTCCCCTCGCTCCTCCCGCACTCCTCCTTCCCCATTATGGCATTCAGTTCCCATAGAAAACAGCAAATAAAGTACCCCCCTGCCAGCCCACCTCACCGGGCACAACGCTGAGGGTGATCCCCAGGGCACCCATCAGGCCTCCGAACAGCACTTCTGGTGGTTCATCTTGACCTTGTGCTTGATGCCATCGTACAGCTCGAAGTTGTAGTTCTCCAGCGTGGTGGAGCTCCGCGAGGACAGCCCGGCGTACGAGCACGTGCAGTAGAGGAGCAGACCAGCGCAGATGGCCCCGAGGAGGACGCCGAGGGAGCTCATCGCTATGATGGTCACCAGGATGGGATCCAGGGTGTACAGCCAGCTTTTCTCTTTGTCCAGCTTTGGGGTTCCTGGAGAGTTAGTAGAGAACAGTGTGTCGTTCCTATCCGATCCAAAGTAATCTGCAGTGGAATGGGCACTTCTTATTATCCAGGGATCGCTTTTTCCCTCATCACCTTTATGCATTTCTCACTTCAGTTATGATGGCTTTACAAGAGTATAAGCCCCACCATGCGTATATTTCCACAGGATTCACTAACCCAGGTCTAGAAGTAACGTGAAGCACTGAACTACCAAGAAAGCGAGGTGCCCTAATTCCCTTTTACATCTCAGGCTATATCTAAATAGCATGCTAGCATTTTACACCCACCGAAACTCTGGCCTTTCAAGTGCCATTGGGTTCAAAACTATGGAAACAATCTGTCACAGCACCCAGACTTAATTTTCTCCATTTACAAGTCAAAATGCCATGCAAGCAGCAATTAATGCTTGAAAGATCAGTTCCACTTGTCCTAACACAAATACAATATATTGACTTTTAAAGGTTGCTGGCTGGCTGTTGAAAAAGGAAAACATGAAAAGAACCTAATGTCTTTGTCCAGACACTAAGTCACCACTTCAGTGTATTTTCTCAAGCATGTTCTAGCTTATAACTCCCACTAAAGCTGAAGTTTGTGAGTAATTAATTGTAGCATCTCATAGTGAAACACAAGTTCCCCCAGATAAATTGCCAGTGTGGCATTTGGGTACCAACCTGAATCATCGTTGTCTTCAAAGTCTTGCTCAGAGATCGGAAAGTCATCCTCCATTCTTGGGAAGTTTACTAGAACAACAAAATGGGAAGCACCATTTGTTTAAAGAGGATTTTGGGGGGCATTATTGTCACTGGCCACTGGACAGCAAGACTGGCCGGAAGAAAGCAATAGTTAAACTACAGCAAGGCTCTTCCTCATGGAGGGAGGAAGAACTCTTCCTCTTCTTCCTTTGAGTAAAGTCAATGAAGACTCTTTCAGACTTGAGAGAACAGCATCTTCCCACTACATTACATTTCATGACCACCAAATGACCAGCTTTTAAGAAGAAACGAGTGAGTGAAAAGCAAAGAAACCAGATAACTTGAATAGCACTAAAATATTGTCATTGATGCCTGCATAACGGCCATTATTCACTATTAACATGCTCACGGGTATTATCCTTACAACTCTGAATAGGATCTTAGTGCCTGTCATTACTTGCCACTAATGCTAGATCCATTTAGCACACTCTACTTTTCATCTTTTCCTATATATCTTACTGGACACAGAGCTTCAATGACGCGCTTTCTCTTTGGGTACTCAAATTTATCTGAAATCTGAGTAATTTGAGGAAGTCATGTATCATCATTATATGTTTTAATGCAAAAGCTGGTTGAAATGGGGAGAGCGGCAAATGGGTGTCCATATCTAGGCATTTATGTTAACACTTCTCTGATCCAAATTCCTTTTAGTGGTGACATTTCTTTTTATTGTTCAGCACAGATCAAGCACTAGTGACCAAATGCACATGCTGTAATCCCAGAGCAGAAGTTATTTTCCTGTGCAGCCTTCCTAGCATTATCTCTATGTATAGTTACCATGGCTCTTTTTTCAGTTTTCCAAAAGAAAATGCCCTTTCATTTCTATCTGCTTAGATTTTTCAAAGCTGACAGTAGCTTGGGGTGCTCAACTGAGAAGGCACCTTGAAATGATCAGGAATGCAGAAAATGAGGTACTACTAGAAAGTGCTAGAAGTCACACTCTTGAAATAGTTATGGCTGAAAACCAAGGCTACTTCACATCTTGTGTGAAAATAGCAAGAAGTGTTTAAAGAGTTTGCTTATAAACAACAAAACCCAAAGAAGGTAACTTGTGCCTAAAAAGCCATGTGTGAAGAAATTATTCAAAACCTTATAAAAGAAGATTTGTGCATATTTTTGCAGAGATTTAGGGCTTGAAAAGCCCTCCTGGATTGTCAAATCAAGTATTTTTGCTATCCCAGGCAATGGTATGAGGCAATTCCCCATCAGCGACATTTCAAGGTTCACTTCCAGAGCAGGGGGCTCTGCTGAATGCCATGCTGCCCCAGCACCACCTTATACCTGACTGCAATGATCCTCTGTGCTGGTACTAATGATACCTTCCCAAATACCTATTTCTTGGGTAGAGTTGCCTTCTGCACTCAAAGGATTAAGGGATTTCTTTGAATTTTCAAGTGAGCCTGGCAACAGGAACAACACTTGGCCCTCCCGAGGATGAGGTCTGTGCCTAGTGAGCCAGGTAATTCAGCTGGTAGGCTGTTGAAGAAACATAGGTGCACACCGTTTTCTGTAAATCCTCGCTTCAGCAGCGAGTTCACATGATTTCTCAACACTTCCAGAACTGACAGGCCCAGATGGCAACATCTTAGGGCTGGGAGAACTGCCTGAGGGCCCCTTGCAAACATTTAGAGCCGAACATGTGGAAAAATAACTTGCAAAGCAGCGCACACGCGGAGACGTCTGCTCTGCTAGTCCTCCATCAGAAGACAAGCAATGACATTTGCCAGCCGTGTCACCCACACAACTCTGTGGAAACCGCAGGTTGCTCGAACACAAACAGAGGTCAAAGCTGGACCATGGTTTGCCCAAGGAGCCCATGTGTGGGAAAAGACTGTTGAAGCCTTTTGCCTTTCCACATTGTAGCTCCTCTAAATTTTGTGTGAGAACAAGCTAGCAATTTGGTGCTCTTTTATTTCCCAGGGTAGCCTTGAGGGAAAAGCCAGAAAAAACAAAGTATTGGTTAATCAACACTTTCAAAAGAACACCAGTTCTTCCAGCCTGAAAGGAAGGAGCACTGGGAGAACTTGAAAAGAGAGAACATTTATACAAAAAGCCAAGCCCAAAATCTATTTACTTTTCTAGCAATTTTCTCAATTCCCCATGCTAACATGACTCCAAGTCCTGCTCAAAACGCATCTTGCTCCTCACCCATTCTTCCTCCTCAGGCCTGTGGTAGGCCCTCATTTGTCTGTTCTCTGCATGCCATTGCACTGCTATCAGATTGTCTGTTGTCACGCAGGGCTCTACCCTGGCTTTGGAAAAATAGGACTCAATGTTTCTTTTTCCATCCTTGGGTTTCTCAAGTCATTAACAAATCAGCTCTGGCTGTGTGGCTGTCTGTGGGGATTGAAGCTGGTGGTCTCGTTGCAGTTCCTAGTGGAGATGATTTCCTCTCACAGAGACTAGCCTGCTATTTGTCATCAATTACGCTCCTTTGTGACAAGTCTCAGCAATACTGTCACAAGTGGAGCAGGCCGTGGAAAGTGCCCCCCTTGGAAACTGGTCCCCAGAAAAGCCCCACAAGCTGCTGGGCAGAATGGGAGAAACATGCCGTGCCCTGTGCTGTGGGGAGATGCTTCCTTAGAGGGCAGCTTTCAGGTCCAATGTTCTTTGCATTTTAAAATGAAAAAAATATAAAATACTAGAGAAGGCTAGGCAAGAAAATTAGGGGAAACTGTATTTAAACATGAGGAATGTTTTCTACTAAGTGAAAAGCCTTTTCCAAAGTGTGTGTGCTGAATTATAGCTGTGAGCACCTAGCCAGTCATGCCCCAAAGATGATGTTAGCGATGCCTTTGGAAATGGCCAGATGCTGAGAAAGGCTGTTATCTGTTGGATCTGAAAGCACTGCCAGCTAAAAGGCTAATTTATGGGACCTGAAAAAAGAAAGATAAGATTCTAATCAAAGACAAGGAGCGACTTAAGTACCACGTTCATATGAACTCACATGGAGGGAGAGGAGAAAATTAGTATTTCCAGAGATTAAGGAACTTCAATGTACGTCTGGTTTAAAATAGCAGCAGGGGTGGGAGGGATCGGGTCAGGGAGGGGGTTACTGGAAGGGGGTGATGTGTAGCTTGATATGCCTTGCCAGGGCAGCAGGGGAGGCACAAGAGTACACAAGAGCAAGGTTCTCTGATGTCCCACCACAGACATACACACACCTCTTGCAGGAAAGCTCTCCCAAATCTACCCAAAGCACTTCACCTCTGCAAAGCTGAGGTCAGTGCATCATATGGACTGGCACGTACTTCCCACCACCACACACACTCAATGCCAGCCTGCTTGCAGGGGCTTACCAGCAGTGCACACTGCCTCAGGCAGAGGCCTTTGCAGATAGCTGAGAGCTATTGTTTTGGAGAGGACATCCAGTCCCAACCTAGATGCATTCTGCCAGGTCCCTCCATCCCAGGGCAAAGCTCTGTTTGTTACTATGCATCACTCTACACAGAGGCATTTGCAGATGGTGGCTCCAGTGCCTCTCAGGCTCTTCATAGGTGAACAAAATGAGCCTCTCAACAGAAGGTGCCTTCCCCAAATGACACATTAAACTTGCAGTAATTTCCAGCCCTTTCTGTTGCCTGCCCACAGCCTTCCTGGCACACAGCAGAGAGCACTCCTGATGTCCCCATCCCCACTTCCCGCAGGCATCCACAGGCTCTGGGGACAAAGGAGATGCACCAGGTGATGGTGTCTGGTGGGCTCTGCTACCTAACATCTCTCACTCTCTAGTAACAACCAAGCTGTGCATCCTGGTACAAAAGACGGGTAGATGGCTGCCCTCTGGTCCTTTCCACAGTGGGGAAACAGCCATGTGCTGCTCGCTTCCCTGAAAACAGCAACTGTCCTCCTGCGTGTTCACCCCTCTCTCCTGCGGCTACAACATCCATCTTGGCTGGTGCTATCCTTCCCAGCAAGGGGAACACTGGAGGTGTACAACTGCTCTGCTGCCAAACAGCACCCAGGAAGGGCTGAAACATTACAGACAGCTCAGTCCAGGAAAAGGGGGTCAGAAATTACCGCTCCCCGGCGCTGGCAGCCAGAGCTCCAGCTCTGCGCTCATGCTCGCTTTTCTCCCTTTGCTCATTCCCAGCCCTTTTCTCTCGGCAGCAATAGCGCGACTCCAACTCGCATCACTTTGTTTTGACACAGCGGAGCAGCCGCTGTGGCCTCGCCTTGACTCCGCTCTGTTTGGCGGCAGCAGCGCCGCGCTGCTCCTTCGGCTGGGAGCCCAGGGGGCTGGGGGAGCAACACTTCCCACCCTCCGTGAGCAGGGAAGTGCTTCTCAAAGCAGCATCACAGGCACCAGGCACAAACACTCCCTCTGAATCCCCCACCGCTCTATTTCCAGCCCAAAATCAGCCTCACTTCTCCCTTCCCCACTCCTCCAGAAACACAAAACAACTTTAGTTTACAAAAGGGCTAAATCCCTGCCAAATTTCAAATTAAAACAGTGCTTTGGCTACAGCTGAGCAGTAAAGAAAGCAAACAAGCAGCTTCTCCCTGGCCTCTGCAGCACAGGAGCCCCCAGACCTTATCCTCAGATTGCCTTGGGGCTGCTTCAGCAGCACTGCATGGCTCACATTGCAGAGCAATCATCAAACCAAGGGGCATTGAGGAACCTCTTGGGTTCCTTGGGTTCCCATGTGCAGAGAGGATAGGGAAGCATGGCTTGCCAGGTGAAGACCCCACTGAAAGCTCTCGGAGATGTGAAGCCAGGCTGGGTGTGGAGGCAAACGCAAGCAGGCAGCTATTCCCAGCCCCAGCACTGCCCTCCAATGCGTGGCACCCTGCCCTTGCTGCACGCATGGCGGATGGCCAAGGCAGCTGCCCAAACTCGGGACCCTGCCAAACCCTCTCTCCAGCATCACATCCTCTGTTGCAGCCCAAACCTTTCCCTGGCATGTCCTGCTTTTGCACCTCTCCTCAGCGCCAGCACCAAGGCAGGGAAAGAGTGGTGGCAGCATGTGTGCGTAGGGGATTACAGTGGCATTATACATCATGGTTTTACTCTTCCCCTCTTAGTGCTGGACTACCCAGGTAAGGAGCCACCATTTGCGTTTGGTGTTCCATGCTGGAGCTCACCAGTCCCAGCTCCTCAGTGCAAGGGCAGCACTGCCAGTCCACTACCACCAATGCAAGGGCTGGAAGCTGGGGGAGAAGCTGGCAGCTCTGCAGCATCCTGATACGTTTATCACCCTCCCTGTTGTTGCTGTTTGTTTTTACAGCAGCAATGGCTAACGACACTATTCCTCAAACTGGCAGTCACGCCTGCAATCGCTGCTAAGAGCCGCCAAAGCCACTGATGGAGGAGCTGTGGCAGAAAGCCAACAGGCTGTCCAAGCTCGCCTTGGGGCCCTCGCCTGGTGTCTGTGCGCCTCACTCTGCTGCTCTGACATGGGGTAAGACGGGGCCAGCCCTGATAAAGGTTTTCACAGGGTTTCTAGAGGGGCAAAAATCGCAGTGCAGCCCCATGCACAGCCTGGTTTCTACCTCATTCCCTTCCATTCACCAGCAGAGGTATTTCAACCCTGCCCAGGAAAAGCCAACGTTGCCCTTTCAGCCTGGGGACAAGCAGCTCAGGGCTCCCTGTGCCAAGTGTCCCAGCAGGAGGCTGACCCGGCCGGGTGAATGAGCACTCCTGAGCCATCATCCATCTCGGGCATGCTGACATTGCCCGGGCAAGGCACAGCGCAGCCTTTCCCATGGCACCCTTTGCTTTGCCGGGTCATCGCTCCCTCTGTCACACCCTTGTTAGCCACCATCTTTGTGCCACCGCTTACAGAGTGCCCTTGGGTCCTCACCCACAGCCACACGGAGTCACTTTCCCCACAACACGGCAGCGACTACAGAGATAGAAAGACACCATCACCCCACATACCACCAGGGGACTCACGCCTGCACCCTTCCCGTGACATGCATGAGACAGCAGGCTTCCACCCCTAATGACACTGAGATACGGAGCCCCTACTGCTACCCCATTTACCCCATCTTCTTTTAAAATAGACTCTTAAATGCCTGACGTTACCTGCAGCAGAGGTTGCATCAAAATCACACCAAGTTGTATTTTTCTTAAACAAAGTGTGCTCATTTTAGCTGCCTTCTTCCCTACGATGAGCAGCAGCCTGAGCAGCACCCAACTCCCCGGTCAATCTGGCTGTGGCACACATAAGGAATAATTAAACCCCAAATGATTCCTCCCTTTTCGTCTGTTTACTTCACAGAATTTTTTTCTCCCTTGTTGGGAAGCCATCAGCCAGCCTCCCTCCCTGCTTTTCGCATGTGCATATTTGTTTTGAGTTTTGCTTGGACAGTCACTGAAGTGTACGAAATGCAAATTACAAGTGTATGGGCTTTGCTGTACAATTAGACAGGGGAAAAAAAAGCTGAAGAAAAGATAGCATGGTTCCTCAGCTCCATTTGTGTTTGAACAGCCACAGTGAGGCATCACATCTGAATTATTTTTTGTTGATGGCCTGAATTCCTAGTAAAGCCAGGAAGTTTCACTGCAAAGCTGAGCTGCATGCCAGAGTAAAGAGTATGATAGAAGGCAAATAGATGCAGAAGGGAAAGAAAACCTCTTAAATTGGCAGCAAAATATCTTTCACATGAAATGCGATGCTGCTGACTCCTCTGAAGCAGCAAAAGGCACACCTAGAGAAGATGGGAAGATGCTGCAGCAGAGATCCCTGTCACAAGCTGGGAGGACTTGGGTGGAAGGAAGGCAGGGGACACACATGTCCCTAAACCCTTGGTGCTGCCGCGCTTGGGCTGCTCCCACACAGCTCTCATATGCAGCCTGACATGCAGAGGCCCAACAAGGGTTTCATGGGAGAGGAATGCATTGCCATTTTCATTATTCATTTTGGTAATGGCTTACCCGGTGTTCATTGTGCTTATGGATGGAGTGCACGGTTCGGCTGAGCTGGCAGCCAAGCCGGCCCCCAGGGCCCTGGGAAGTCGGATGTCCTGTCTCCAGGGGCCCGGCTGGAGAAATTCTGCATAATCACAGTGAGCCATTTAGCACTTAAGAAACGCTACTGAAATCCCCAGACAGCCCCAGTGTCAGTCCAGCCGCCCAAAACCCTCACTACGGACTGGTACAAATGTAATGGATCTAAAAGCCGCTGCTAATGGCCTGATCCTGAGTGCGGCGAGGCAGGGTGCGCACACAGGAGCTGGGTCTGCATGCAGCAGGAACAGGAGCTTCACTTTGCTAAAGCAAACAGCCCTGATGCTCCAAAAGAAAATATGGAGTTTTGAAGCACCGCTTTGCTTCAACCAACAGCGTTCTCGTTAGCACAGAAAGAAGAAGGAAGAAAACCCCCAGATATTTGTATAAAAATATCATCATTTTATTACATTCCACACAATACATCTTCAAAGAGTTTCAAATTTCCACAAGATATTTTTCACACACAGGCAACTGGGCAACGCTGGGGATGTCAGGGCTCGAGGAGCAGGGGAGAACTGGGAATAAAAATCAGGAAGTGACCTTCTGTTTTGTCTTTGGTGATTTTGGTTTGAAAGACAGGGTGCCACATTCTCCTCCCTGACACACCGATGCGCACTTGCTACGTCCATGGGGGTGAACCTGGTTGAAGCGAGGGGATTGTCTGACCTAGGGAAATTGAACTGACTGGAGACGTGATGCTACCATCTGCTGACATGGCCTGGGCTGACCTGAAAATGCAGCAAGCACATGCCACTGTTTCACATCTGTTTTAATCTGGAGCTGGCTGAGGGGGAGTGGATGGCTGGGATTTCACATCACCAGCCATATGCACTGCAACATCAGTGCTGCATAATGAGAAGGCTCCCGGAGAAAGCATGCTGGCCCTGGAAGCCCCTCTCCAGGGGCTGCCTCTCTAGGCAGCACTACCTGCTGGGACAGGGACATCCCTGCCGCCCTTGAAAAGCTTGTGGGAGTCAGACCTCGGTGGGATGCTGCCCCTAGCACTCACCATCCCTAACGTGCTCACCATGCCAAATCACCCCAGGCTTTTCTGCACTCCCTGCACGCTTTAGACACTTGCTGCTGCAGCTGAGGGGGTCCTGCTGAACTCTGCTGAGTAAACAGCATGTGAGCTAAAACAGGCTGCATGAATAAAGGCAGGGAGGGAGAGGAGACTGACACCCCATCGACATAGATCCCCTGGGCAGAGGGCTCCACTGCAGCAGGGGCCAATATCACGCATGCACAGCACCGTTTGTGTTTCCACTTTTTCCCCAGACCAAAAGGAAGCTCAAGACTGCAGGGAAGTTAACAGAGCTGCTCGTCTCAATTCATTCTATGCAATATTCATGGACAAAGGATGGGTAGGGAGCACTAGCAAGTTTAGGAGGGAGGAGGAAATCTGATCACTCAGCACAAATGAACACAAACCTTGCTCACTAGAGGTACTTTTCTCGCCTGCAAACAGATTAGAGTTAAGGATTCAAACCACTTTTGCATCTCATCATTCAGTAATTTATATAAGGCATTTCCACTACAATATGCTGGGCCATTCAACAGTCGGAGGCATGTTAGAGGCTCCATCTCACCTCCCTGGTTAAAGCAGTAGCAATAGCTGGGCTCCTCAAGGCGCGCCTGCTAGGCTTTGCTTGCTAGATGCTACTGATGCTTTAAGAAGCAGAACATTAGCAAACGCAAAACTAACTGACATTCTAGAAAGTCAACTGGCAATTTTTGTGATTCAGCAGCTATGAATTGGGCAGAGTTAAAAAACCAAACCTAAAACCCAGAAAGGGGAACTATCCTTGTCCTAGCAGAAAGACAAGGAGGAGCCCTCTCCCCTTTTCCCGTGTAAAAGCAAAACCATCAGCACCCAGAGCAAGGATACTTATAAAATAAATAAACCTTCAATTTTCAGGAAACTACAGTATTCAGCATCCACCTTAGACCTCCTGAAGTCTATGTGTTACCCTAAGGCTGGCTTTAACAGATACAAACAAAACATTCATTATGAGCTTCTCTGATATAAGGCAACTTTAAATAGATTCACTTGCAGGTGAGGGAAGGAAGGCTTCCCCCCCACACACTTCCAAACAATGGCTGTGTTATCATGTTGGCTGCAGAAAGAATAAGATGGAGAGATCTTACTTTTTGGATGTCTATGAATCTCTCTGGATTCTTCTAGCCATCTGAGGTGGACATTCCTACTGTCCAGCCTGGCCTCTTCTTCTCATTTTGCACCCGAGACATTAACACTATCAAACAAGAAACTCAGCCAAAGCTAGATAAGGCAACAAAAAAGCATTGCTCTCTTTCCCAAGTAAACAAATCAGGGTATTTACCATAAACATGACCCAGACCTTCCAGAGGGGAGGCGGGAAGGGGGGAGAAATGAAAAACAAAACAAACAAACATTCCCTGTGCAAGTAGAAGCAACAACAAGCAAATTAAAAAGGGGCTGTTTCTAAATATACATTCAGTCAGTCAGACACGCACATTCCCATGCACACTCGCATACACACAGATTTAGCACACTCGCGCATGAGCCGCACACGCAAGCTTCCAGGCTCTCCGTCAAGTTCCCTTGCAGGTTGCCTACTGGGAGGAGGGAAAAAACCCCAAACCAAACAAGCCTATCAACCAAAAACCACTCCCCAAACAAACAAACAAACACAACGAAACAAAAAACCCCACCCGACACCCCGAGACTCCTCGAAAAGTAATCGAAAGGGAGCATTCACTTCTGAAGTGAAGGGGCGCTGTGTCTCCTCTGGCGATCCAAGATGCAGCATTAGTTTAGAGTTTGTAAAAGATTCAGGGAGGGCTGGGGGGGACAGAGAAGGGACGGAGATGTCTAAGAGTTCACACGGATGCTAGGTAAGGAAAAAAGTGCAAAACTGAGGCAACGTATTTGAAGTCTTAGTTTCTGTCTGTCTGTCTGGTTTGTGTTTTGTTTGTTCGCTCGTTCCTGTTCGGCTCTCAGCAGCGCGAGCTGGGGTCTTGCTCTAGTTTTATGGTTAGGGTGGGCTCCACGGCCACAGGGGCCCCGTTGGCATAGTGGGAGGTTTTGTAGGTGATGGAGTGATCGCTCTTCTTGGCCGCATAGCGGAACCGGTGGTAGTGGAGCACAAGGGCCAGCGCGACGGAGACCAGCACCACAACAGCACCTCCGGCGGCAATAACGTAATACCAGTAGGCTGGGATGGGCTGCACTGACACCGTGTCCACTGTGGGCTCGGTCCCTGGCAGGAGGGTTGCCCCTGGGGAGGAGACACAGAACAGGGTTGCTAGGTGGGAGGCATGCAGACGCACAAACAGAAACACACATGCTTTCAAGAGTACAGCACGGAGTAACACGAGGTGCCAGGGCTGCCTCCAGATACGGGGTGTGCGCCTGCGAGGGAGCACAGCCTGGCATTCACTGAGCCCACACATTCAAGGGGCCTGTTTCTTCCCTCTTAATTCTCCAGGCTGCCTGGATTTCAATACATATTCCATATGCACATTATTATTACTGTTATTTCTGGCATCAACAAATGTTTTCTTCCCCCCTTTTTTTTTCGCCTTCTCCAGATCAGCCGCCTGGTTTTGCCTCCACATGGCAGATGTTGTCAAGCAGTGACAAAACACATCACTTTCCTAATTGGAGGAAGAGCGTAATCTCAGATGGGCAAGGAAGTTACGGCAGGAGACCGGGAAAGAAATTACAGGGAGAAACAGTTGCTGTTCTAAAAGAAAAGACAGAGAAGAAGATCTCTGTCTGAAAGTGCTCTGCACACAGACCTGCTCTCACTAGGTGCCCATTCACAGGCTTAGAGATTTCCTTATTACTTTTTAAAGCAAGAAAGAACGGTTGCGATTATTTACATGGCACAGACTGGAAATTCAACCCAACGCTCACATCAGAAACTCACGCTCTCCGCAGCTTAAGCAAGCCAAGACTATGAATTCATGCTGATAAAGCAAACACACCCTAGGAAGGGCTTGAAAAGCACCTGCCTCCCTTGAACTTAAGGCCAGGCAGTGCCCAAGCTCAGCGCAGTGACAGCTAACCTTTCCTACTCCTTGCAGCTGCAGTGTGCTGCAGGGCAGGGCTGCAAGGCGCTGCTCTCCCTTCCCAGGTCATCCTGGGACAGCTGTGCGCACATCTGGTGATCAGCCGCCACAGGACCTCGCTGCCAGCCCGCACAAGCACGCACACATGTGCAATGGCCGGCACCGAGCACTGCTGTCTGTGCTGACCCGCATGGCCCAGCTCTGCACTGTTCCTCCCGCACACACTGCTCCCACCCTCCCAGCTCCGCTTGTGTAAGTAACTCCAGAGAGATGCACTTCTGCACCACATTTATTCACTGGCTACTTCCAGGGGTCTGAAGTCCAAAGGGAAGCTCTCTAAGGGTTTGCTCTGGTGCTGGACAGATTGACCCCCTGCTCCGCTTGTCTTCTCCTCTTGCCCCTGGCATGCTGTGGGGGGCACAGCCTGTAGGTGCTGGCAAGCAGAGTTTTGGGGCTCCTGCAGTTTGGTGTCAGCATATTGTTGAGCTCTGCTCTAACCAAACTCCAGCTTGGTTTCCTCAGCAGGCTCGGAGGATGCCAAGGAGGAAAAGCAGAACAGTGCAGGATGTGTGCACTTTCCTAGCAGCAAGGGCATCTCACAGCACAGTTTCTGCCTTCCCCTACAAACACAGTGCCAGCAAAGCCACTGGCTTCCAAACTTGGGATGGTGACAGCTTTTCTGCTGCTGGTGGCACAGAGGATGAGGGGAAATGCGATCACAAGGCTTTCCTCCTCTCCCCATCCCCCAAAACCTGAGCACAGGAAGTAAAACCAAGAATGAACACTGCACCCAGATACATAGCTACAACAGAAAAAAAACCCTCAAAACCAAGAAAAAAACCCCACACAGCCAAGCCAAATCCTGCTTTTACAGAGCAGCAGGCTGGGAACCACCCACATATTTGTCATTGTACGCAAGGAATTCGGATGTCTCAGGAGAAGCCTACCTGCCAGATACACCGCCCTCACCCCGTCTCACCCCAGCCACCCTGCGCCCCCAGGAATAGGGGTGGCCCTGTTGCTCCTGCCCACC